>BLKR01000362.1:0-152500 GCA_011170035.1 Teleogryllus occipitalis
CCCCGCCCCGCCCCCCCCCCGCCCAGCGCTCTCCCGCCAAACCCCCGCCCCGCCCAGCGCTCTCCCTGCGGAAATCGCGACGGGCAGCACGCGCGCCCTGAGCGCCGGCGCGGCGAATCTCCGCGCGTCCGCTCCCCTTAGGAAGGAGGCCATTTGCATTCCTATTTCCACTCATTCCTGAACTTTCACTATAAACCTACTCCCCCCTCGCTCCGGCGTATCCCAGGGATCCTTTCCTTCTTTTCTCTTCTTTTTTCGCGTTTTTCTTTCCTTATGTTCATCTCGCTTTTGTACTTGGCAGAGGGGCACGCAGAATATACATACAAAAGGACGCGCAAAAAATACGGGAATAACTTTTGAGAGCGGTTCCGTATTCCTCGGCCGCCCGCCCTCCTTTAATTCGGGCGGGGTGCGGTGCGGCGCAGCTTCGGTCGAGGGGGCGTGGCGCAGGTAGGGGAAGGGCCCCGCGTGGTGTTAAGCGACGCCGTCCGTACCAGGACTCTTTTCCGACACCTCCGCCTCATTACACACGTTAGCCCGCACCCGCGCCGGTGACGAGGGGCCCGTGGGCCGGGGGTCGGGGCCCCCCGCGCGAATCGTTCCACGCCAAGGCGCTGCAATCGGGCCCTTCGCCCACGGGCCCGGTGGCGGCGCCGCCGATGAAGAGGGGACGAACGCCGGTGGAGGAAATTGATTGTGAAAGGAATTTCGGAGCGCGGGGATTTGGTAGTTCGTTCTTCTTCCGTCAGGTTAAGGCATTTGGTACATTATGGTTGTTCCCATTGAAAATCCTAAAGAACAAATCATGATGTAAAACGAACGGATGGAAGTAATGTTATTAGATAATTCAGGATTGAGGAGGTATCAATCATTAAGTATATTGTAATACAAATTTTAATAAGAAAACAGTCATACATGTGTTCTGAAACGCGTGTATGGCTGTGTTTTCTTATTAAAATTTTGGAGCCTTTGCATTTGGTAGTTCTTTCGTCTTCCGCAAGGTTAAGGCATTTGGTACATTATGGTTGTTCCCATTGAAAAACCTAAAGGACAAACCAGGGAATAAAACGAACGGATGTAATGTTGTTAGATAATTCAAGATTGAGGTTGTATCAACCACAAAGTTTATTTCAATATAAATTTTAATACGAAAACAGCCATAGACGTGTTTCGGAACTACTCTATCTCATTTTCAATGACTAAGTATGACGAATTAAATAGGTAGGTCTTAATACGACGCCAACTTAACACCTACTTAAGATCTACGTGTTTAATTCGTCATACTTAGCCATTGAAAATGGAATAGAATAGTCCCGAAACACGTGTATGTCTGTGTTTTCCTTTTAAAATTCCGGAGACCATGCGTTTGGTAGTTCTTTCTTCTTCCGTAAGGTTAAGGCATTTGGTACATTATGGTTGTTCCCTTTGAAAAACCTAAAGAAGAAATCATGATGAAAAACGAACGGATGGAAGTAATGTTATTAGATAATTGAGGATTGAGGAGGTATGAATCATTAAGTATATTGCAATATAAATTTTAATAAGAAAACAGTCATACACGTGTTCCAAAACTCGTGTATGGCTGTGTTTTCTTATTAAAATTTTGGAGCCCTTGGATTTAGTAGTTCTTTCTTCTTCCGCATGGTTAAGGCATTTGGTACATTATGGTTGTTCCCATTGAAAAACCTAAAGAAGAAATCATGATGTAAAACGAACGGATGGAAGTAATGTTATTAGATAGTTCAGAATTGAGGAGGTATCAAGCAGAAAGTATATCACAAAATAAATTTTAATTACAAAACACAGCCATACACGTGTTTCGGGATTACTTTACCCCATTTTCAATGGCTAAGTATCATGGAATAAGCACGTAAGTATTAAGTCGATTCCAACTTGTATCTTAACACCTACTTAAGACCTACGTGTTTAATCCACGATTACTTCGCCATTGAAAATGGGATAGAGTAGTCCCAAAACACGTGTATGGCTGTGTTTTCTTAATAAAATTATATTGTAATATACTTTGTGATTGATATCTCTTCAATCTTGAATTAATATCATGGTATACCACAATATCTGTACCGCCACATCGGCATGTTGTTAGTTATATTGAATTTTGTTTATTATGCATCAAGATTTTTATTGTATACTTTTCAATAATTAAATAAACAACAGATGGAATTTAAAGTTTTTAAATATATTGAGTGTTATATGTTGTGAAAATATGTGGAGTAAAGAATAAATCCAACACTCCGTTTCATGTGAAGTGACCTGTTTTCATTGATTACTAATGTACGGCTTTAAGAACATGTTACACATCAACTATGTTTACAAAAAAGTGAAAAGAAAAAAGTGGCATATATATATATATATATATATATATATATATATATATATATATATATATATATATATATATATATATGTATATCCATATATATTTATGTAGCCTTATCATATTCTCCTATGGTGTATTTGTATATGGTGATTATAAAAAATACCATTATACTTATAATAATTAACCTCCAAAGCATGCAAAGAAATATTTGTCAGTGATAGTGTGCCTCAACTCAGCTGAATCTTCGCCTCAATGTTCATACATATTAAAGAGAAATAATCCAAATTGAAAGATATTTTACTGAAACATCACCTCTAAAGATCACCGAGAACGCGTTGACAATAAGTAAATAAGAGTAGTTGTTTTTTTTTGTGTGTGTGATTTTAATTCTCCTTTTCTTTCTCTTCAGTCATCGTAATTTAGGAAAGAAAGAATCTTACAAGATACATCGGCAATATAACACCAACAAACGAGCGCTACTCCGATTGCATAAAATAATTTTGGGAAAGTGTTGGCGACGTCGCATACACGACGGGGGCGGAGGTGCCAGCAATGGCAGCAACGATGGTTTGTTTTCCAAGGCCTTTGGCGTGCCTCCCAACGCATCCATTCTCATAAACACATCCATCAGGCGACTAACAGAAGCCGAATGGGAGGGCTGGGCTGAGGAAAGCTGGCAAACTGGGAGATCCGGCCAATGGCAAGCTTGCGGAACGAAGGTTGAGATGGAAGCTTCGTTCTCATCCATTTCCTCACTACAGAGCATGTTGAGGCACTGTTCCAAGGAAATTAGTCATTTTTCTGCGTAATACAACTAGCGTGAAGCGCTTCTGAAAAATGCGGAGTTGTCTCATGGAAATATGCTTAGAGATCGCTTTTGGAATTGAAAATGGATTTTCTTTATTCATCGATTGTTTTTATTTACTAATGGAACGATAATTTTTTTCCAAGTGCAACATTTTGAGTATTATACAGCTCCATTCTTCATTTCTAGTATTTATTTGTAGCGTCTTATTCAGATTATGAGCAGTACAATCCCAAACCTGTAAAAGCAAAACGCCATGAGTTATTAATTAATTGTTTCACAAAAGTTCATTAAAAAAACTACCAGTATCTTTAAGACAAATTATCAAGAAGCATTTAATGCACAGTTTTTCTATCACCCGCATGTGTACGATTCATGTTATATGTTTGATATACATGTACCAATCGTATAAGTACCTGTTCGTACTTATACATATAATATTTTCATCATTATTATTTACATGTTCTTCGTTGACGTTTAGCCAGGCAGAAATAGTGACGAAAAATAAAATAAGTATGTTCGAAATCCTATTATCCTCGCTGTAACACCTGCCACTTAATCTGACCAGTGGCTAACCGGCCACTCCTCTCCCCCCGCGAAACTGATTACATATGGGCAAATAAAGTATTTACTAATTGTCTGTAGTAATAAAAATCAATTAGTAACTCAAATGAATACGTTATAAATAACTAATAGTAAATTAACAAAAAAAATTGAGGTTCACGATTACTGAAAATCTCTTACAAGAGAACATGAAGTTCTCAGGACGGACTGGGGGAGGTAGCTCAGGGCATCAACTGATGTCACTGTAGTGTCTCTGAACGGGAGGTCCTAGATTCGAGTCCTGACGACGGCAGGATTTTCGACACTAGCTTTTCAACTAGGTCGAATTTAGTCGCTGCCTGGAGGATAATTCTAGTGGCCGGCTGCTCTGGTTGGTAGTTTTCCGTGGTTTCTCCTATCAATACCAGGAGAATGCCGGAGCATTACCCTACCAAACGGGCCACGGACCGCGCGAGATCTTTCCTTCCTCTTCCTTGTCCTATCCTCTCCCTTTACACACACACACACACACAATTACACTAACATGCACTACACTACCCCACATTCCGGGAGACCGGTCGGGAGCTTAGAGCTTATCCCGGCTGGGGCGGTGCCCCGCTGTTGAGAGACAACTGGTTTCGGATAACCCTACTAGCCGACAGTAGGTCAACGCCGGATCTCACCATGCAACGGGGGACAAACACCACCCTGTCCCAAGTAAACACAAGCCCTACACTTATGGGACTAATGACTATAGTACTGGACGCACCCGGAATGAGTAATAAATCAATTAAATGCACCGTACGAAACACATCCTCATCCGTGCAATGCAATTAACGCAAGAAGGCCATGAACTTGAGAAGCCAACGCGGTGTCAGTCGAGAAAGTGTGCGACGCGCAGGTGCCGTAGCTCTCCATTGCGTCCACCTTCGATTTCTTTCGCCCACGACGCCCGTTAATGTTTTAACGGTTCAGATGCATAAAAATGAAGCTGTAAATCTGTTAAAATGCAAAGCCTTCTCGGCGTCGACGGAAATAGAACTTCAGCTGTTCACCAGAGAAGTTAAATTGGAAGAAGCTCTTGAACAAAGCACGCGGAAACAAGAGCGAAGTCTTAAACGATTGATTGCGTTTTTATAAAAGTTTGCTCAGCTTCCAGTAATAAGATTTTTTGCGTCTTTTTTTGTCGGCCGGTGCCAGGCGGGCAGACGCGCCACGAAACGGCGGCGGCGGCTGCTGCCAAGCCGATGACATCCCACCGGCCGTGACCCTCTTTCGCCCCCTCAACCCTCTGAGAGGAACGTTAATTCGTATGCTAATAAGAGACGCTCGTCGACGGGTGCTTTTGTACATTTTACAAGTGTCGGCAGCCCGCGTTGCGGCGCAAAATGCGGGATTAATTAAAACTTTAAGGCCGCGCGGAGATGCCGAGGTGGTGGTGGTAGTGGGGGCGGTGATGATTTGGGAGATGCTGATGCAGCAATGGTTTCTCCGTTCAGGTCTTACTCTCTATAATGAGCGATGCTGACGGCAGAATGCTATGAAACGGAAGGTGATGTTGAAGACAAGTCATGAACATGTTTGTGGTTTTTGAGGATTGTTGTAGATTCTCAGTGTTGTAGTTTCTGCGTATTGTATTTTCTGCGTATTGTTGTAGTTTCTGCGTATTTTTGTAATTTCTGCGTATTTTTGTAGTTTGTGCGTCTTGTAGTTTCTGAGGATTGTTGTATTATCTGAGGATTGTTATAAATTCTGAAAATTACTGTATTTTCTGAGGTTTGTTGTAGTTTCCGAGGATTGTTGTAGTTTCTGTGGATTGTTGTAGTTTCTGGGGATTGTAGTGTACTCGTAGTTTCTGGAGATCAACAATGCTATAGACATAGTAATAAGACCTGCGAGGAGAGAACCCAGAGGCAAGGTCTCGCGTATTATTGGTATCAGTAGGCAGATGTAGTGTAGTTGAATGAAACAAATGCAGAGTTTTCTGAATAAGAGCCTCCGAAAAATGATGGAAAGTTCCTTTTCAAGCTACAAGTATCAAATTTTAAATAGAAATACATGTGTAAAAAATTTGATTCTTGAATAATCTAGTGCTGAATTTATGCCAGTTGTTTCAGTGTAATAAAATTCACTCATGTTTTTCGCACATAATACTTATGAAGAACTATTGTGGTAGGTTAGGCTCGTAAACCCTTTTTCGATTGCCCATCCCAACTGATTATTCTTGGAATATCTTAGCTCTAGAAGTGATAACGGCAGCTGATACATGAATATTAATGCCTATGACTTAAGCAAGTGCCTTTCACATGTCGATACACAAGAAATATATCACAAAAACTTTATTTCTAGTTCTGAAGAGAAAATTATTTAGAAAACAATTCATGTTTACTTGTTGGCTTTTCATATAAGTGGTTCACAACCCAGCCTAGATACAGGACAAAACACTTTGACTTTGCGAAGAAAACGGATCCGCTCAGATTTAATCCGTTCACTAAGAAAAAGAGAATATTTGTGTTGACGTTATTCTTGTGCACCAATGATGTGTGGAAAGGACACTGATTGGGTCCAACCCATCCATACAAGAAAAGGTTGTGATGAAATTTTGAAATGAGACGTTGTAATTGCGCAATGGAACTTTGGTAACCATGGCATAGCCGCCATTCCGAGAGAACATAACAGAATGATGTAAAGTGATCAGTTTATTATTATTATTATTATTATTATTATTATTATTATTATTATTATTATTATTATTATTATTATTATTATTATTAATATTTTATTTTAATACGGCAAGAATATCCTTTTTTTAAATTATTTATTTAAGGTCGCCTTATAAACGGCTAGGTCATTGGCGACCACAGTTACAATAATACAGTAGTTACAAATATACAAATATACATTAGTTGCACAATTTCATGGGATACACACATAGAGCCTTAATATTAATATTGTACATGGGACAATGAATAGTCATTAGCTAAATACTATTTATGAGATTAAATTTGGTGAGGAGTTCTATAATTTTCATGTGGCCGGAATCAGAATTGAATATACAGTGGAGATTGTCATTGATGTTGAGGTATGTTCTGACAGCCGACATTACCTGGCAATCAACTATGATGTGTTTAGTTGAAACTGGGAGGCCGCAATTTGGGCAAGGGTCAGGAGTAGCCTTTTTTAGCAGGTAGCTGTGACTAAGTTTAAAATGTCCTATACGGAGTCTTGTAATAACCACTTGATGTCTTCTGCTAAGTCTTACGGATGTGACGGGAGATTCCTCAATACTCTTCCTAACTGCATGTAATTTGGAAGGCAACATTTTCCAGTTCCGGTCCCAAAGTTTCTTAACCGCATGTAAAAGGTAGTTTTTGAGGTCAGGAAGTAAGCCGCCAGCTTCAGTTTCAATTTCGGGGAGAGAGATTGCTGCTTTCGCTGCTGCATCAGCTTCTTCATTGCCTTGGATGCCTATATGAGAAGGAAGCCAAGCTATTGTAATGCGGTAACCTTTAAGGAAGGAGTGATAAAGCTTTTCTTGGATTTCTTGAACCAGGGGATTTAAGGAATGACTGTTGCGAACAGAGGATAGAACAGATAGTGAGTCAGAAAAAATAACAATATCTGAGCTAGATGGTCTTTGGATGCTAATATCAATAGCTTTGATAATAGCCCAAGCTTCACATGAGAATATGGAATAGAAGTCCGGGAGGCGGTAAAGATACTTAAGGGGTGGGGTAATGGAAATAACAGCTCCACTGGATCTTGATTGTTGCTTGGATCCATCCGTGAAAAACTGGCTATGATTTGCAAATTTATGCTGAAACTCCAGGATTAATTGCTTTAGGATAGGCTTAGGGATATCTGGATGCGTAAATTTGGTAGCTTCCGTATTGATTGGCAGGGAGAAATGGTCCCAAGGGGGAAGAGGGTTGAGTTTCCTCTTGATGATATCATGAGACTCAATGCCAAGTTCATCACGGTACTTAGCAAGTCTAACACACAACGGTTTAGGATAGTTAGGATGATTTGCAAATTGGAAGGACTTAGAGAGGTTACAGATATAATTAAGTGTGGGATTAGGAGGAGAACAATGAGAAGAGTAAGCAAATTGTAAGCACAGGAATTTTCTACGGAGGTCTAAAGGAAGGAGGCCCGCTTCGACTAGTAGGCTAGTACATGGGCTGGTCCTGAAGGCACCCAAACTTAGGCGGCATGCAGAATTAATTATAGGGTCCAATGTTCTTAGTAAATGGTTGCTGGCTGAACTATAAGCCACGACTCCATAGTCTAACTTTGGTTGTATCAAAGATTTGTAACAATTGATTAGCGAAATAACGTCCGCTCCCCACTTGTGTGAAGATAACATTTTAATTATGTTAAGTCTAACAGAGCAATCCGCTTTGAGGGAAGAAATGTGGGATTTCCACGAGTGCTTCTGGTCGAATGTTAGACCCAAAATTTTGCTGGTATTCGTTCTTCTTAGGTTATGATCACCAATTTTCAGGACTACTGAAGACAAGTTCAATACTTTCCGAGATCTCGTGAAGACCATAAATTCTGATTTTGTTTTTGATAAGATGAATCCCGACGACTTGGACCATTCGTTAATTGTGCTGAGGGATTCTTGCATTATAGTTGTGATTAAATTAATATCTTTGCCACTACAGAGGAGGGTGATATCATCAGCAAACAGAAATATTTTCACAGGGCTTTTTACAATATTGCTCACTTCATTTATGGCGATGAGGAATAATAACACACTTAACACTGATCCTTGAGGAAGGCCATTTGACATTTCAACGTGCTGTGATGTTTTATCTTGAACGCGGACTTTGAGAAATCTGTGTTCAATAAAGTTCTTTATGAAAGCAAACATATTGCCCTTTATTGGCAATGTAGAAATGATAGATAGTAGTCTGGATTTGTGGACCATTTCATAGGCCTTTTCGAGATCAAGCGAAACAACCATCGTATGGTGGTGCCTGCTAAGCGCATCGCAGATTTCTGAATCAATTCCGACTAAGTGGTCATTGGTGGAGCGAAAAGTTCTAAATCCACTTTGGAAAGGAGACAAGAGGCTTTTCGATTCTAGTAACCATCTTAAACGGTTGCATACCATCTTCTCAAGAAGCTTACACAGATTGCACGTTAAAGATATGGGTCGATAACTAGCTGGGTTGCATCTGTCCTTATTGGGCTTAAGAATCGGAATAACTATAGCTTCTTTCCATTGGTCCGGAAAGGTCTGAGTGGACCATATGACATTGTATATCTGAAGAAGATGGTCCAGGGCCTTCGCTGGTAGATTTTTAAGAAAACTGTTGGGGATGTTGTCAGGGCCCGGAGCAGAATTGTTACTTTTCTTCAGCACATAAAGAAGTTCGTCTAAGGTGAAAATTCTGTTATAATGGTCATTGTTGGAACCAACCAATGAAGAAATAAGTTTTTGAGGCATAAAAAATGTTGAATCAAGAGATTTCAAAAGCTCCGGATCATAGTTGCAGTGGCTGGAATTCTTAGCAAGAATATCATTGTTATTTCGTATTTTTATTAATAAAATTAATAATTATGAACAATTATTACATTGTAATATGAATACATAAATATTTATAATAAAATTGTAATTAATTTTCCGCGCATTCCGGAACCTAAATTTTTCAAAATCAAGTGCTGGTTAATATATTCCGCCTCTAATTTTTATTTGGTTGTGCCGTGGTGACTGAGGCAGATTGACGAAGAGGGAGGGGGCGGGGCGACGAGCCGTGACGTCACGTGAGCTCTCGTGCGTTCGTGGAGGGCGGCGTGCACTGCAAGCTTATGAAGAACGGCCTCTCCCCTCCCCGCGAACGAGGCCTATGTTCCTTCTGGATGCCAGTTTCCTCTGATGCTTCCAGGTTTCGAAGGTTGTGATTTACATAAAAGAAGGGTTATGTTGGAAATTTAAAAACCAAATTCAAGAGTAAATAATATTATTCTTTTTTTTCTGAAGTGTTATTGCTTATAATTACCTTCGCGGAACTCGATGTGCACTGCATAACTTACCTGGGTCGAAAGAGTCGTGGTTACGAGGAAAATATGAAAATAGTTGACTGATGTTACATGTCCTCTTATGAAAGGAATTATGAGAAGAAATTATGAGCGTGTAATACGAAAAGACAAACCGAGGCAATGTAACATGTAGTTAATTGGTAAATAAGTAAATGTAAGTCATCAAAATGGGGGGGGGGGGAATATTGTACGTAACACGGGCGTTAGCTTGATTTTTTTGTTAACTCGTTTACTGATAACTTATTATCTGTTTATTTGTTGTTGTTCGGTCATTAGATCCCTTATAACCTCCTTGGTGCATAAGTAACTATTCTATTCATTGTAAAATTGTTGTTTAAGGTTTCAGTTATTTTGTAAAAGAACCTCTCAAATTTTAATGAGAAATGGCTTACGGTAAAATTTCCTACAGATTTGTATATTGTTTACCCTTGATCAAATATCTCCCTGAACCCGGCAGTTCATCACTTGATAAAGAAGAAAGTTATGGCTTTTTCAGAACGCACAAGAAAATAGAGGGTAGATTGGACTTTGTTTTTCGCCGGTATGCGAGAAAATAACTGCTTAAAGCACAAGGTCACACTTCATCTACTCACATACATGTCCAATTACTTATCTTTGCGTAATATTTTATATAAATATATATAAATAGACCGTAAAGTGAATCAAGTGGCTTCTACATAAAACAATTGAGAAGTTAGCCGAAGTCAAATTGCAATTTACTCAATTTGCTTCGGTAAAATATCACTGATCATTCTTGGCAATATTGCTGGATAGTGGTTACCTACTCTTGTTACCATTTTACTCTTCTTTCATTTCTAACTAAGGTACTGACTTCACACAAATATTTATTTACTTTATATAGTTAAATATACAACAAACGTTGAGAAATAAAATGAACTGAAAACAAAAATATGTTTGAAGAAAATGAGAGTGTCTTAACATAAGGTTAAATGAGACCACTAACACAGCATGCGGTTGCGGTCTGAGACCGCTCCAAACGTTCAGAGTGTCACAAACCTCTCCATTTGAATCCAAACTGAAAAATTATAGTTGTGACTTTTAAGGAGTGATGAGAAATAAAAGTAGCGAGAAAGACAGTATTGCCACACAGCAGGAAATGATTGAAATGTAACCTTGAAAACCCGCTGCGGTCTCCCTGACCGTATTGTTGAACTTTCCTTTGCTTGTAGTGGTAGTAGAGCTTAGGGTGAGTTTCTATGTTGTTAACAATACAGAAAAATCAAGTCTGTTCGTTTCTTTACCGTTAAAAATAAGTTTTCTATAATTTGGCAACGAAAATATCTAGTTTTCGAAATGTTAATCTCTCGCTTTTTTTAAATTTGTTGTTTTTATTATTATTATTATTATTATTATTATTATTATTATTATTATAAATCTTTCAACTATTAATATTTAAATTGTTGGGAAGGGATTCTGAAACTCAAGAAAGCGTGCGCAGATGATTTTCTCCCCCATACGTCACATACAGTTTTTGACTGTTTTTTTGACTAAATAAATAAATAAATAAATAAATATACCTATAGTTACGGGATACGGATACTAGTGAGGCCCTGAAGCTGCGTCTCGACAACTTCATCACTCAAGGGCTGATGCGGACGGGATAAGCACGAGTTGGAATTACCAGGGCAGGCGTGGAGAAGACTGTGGTATCTGTAGTAAACAGAATACACCAGATTTCTCCTCCGGCTGGTTTGCAAGTAAGACCGTTACTATTCGAAATCTCAACTATTTATTTATTTAAACATTATTTAAACATTTATTTATATAACATTATTAAAAATATTAATTTATATAACATTATTTAAACATTTATTTATCCTTGAAAATAGATTTTATTACATGGGAGGTTTTCTTTTTACTTTAAGTAGTATACGACTTAGTGTAGGGATCACAGAATTTTGAAAATGTGCACACAATTCATTTTTCCCCATAGCACGTCTTACGCAGTTTGAACTGTTTTTTGACGTAAAATAAATAAATAAAAATAAATAAAATAAATAACTATTAAGGACTCCCGCCAGTATAGCGAATGTAGTCAAATGTTCAACACGATAAGACATAATTGAAAGATTGAAATTAAAAGACGACAGAGAATCAATTTTTCTTTAACCATGGATTAGTAAATGTCCAATGCTATAAGAGAGTAAATTATTTACGCCTAATTTATTGCGTGAACAGAGAGAGGTTGAAGAATAGTCACCAAAAGTGCTATTCCAATTTATGATTGTGCATTTGTGGAAAATAAGTGTAAAAGTTGTTACTGAATTGTATGAAATTGTAATTGAGAATTGGGTAGTGGCATTGAATGAGATCATGGATAATCTGATCCTCTATTTATTTATTTATTTTATTTTACGTCAAAAAAACAGTTAAAAACTGCGTATGACGTGCTATGGGGAAAAGTGAATTGTGTGCACATTTTCAAAATTCTGTGATCCCTACACTAAGTCATATACTACTTAAATTTTGAATTTTTGAAAGGGAGAAAAAAAAACTTCTTTGTAATAAAATCTATTTTCAAGGATAAACAAGCAATAAATTTTGAATTTTGAAAGGGAGAACAAAAAAACAAAAAAACTCCCATGTAATAAAATCTATTTTCAATCCTGTAATTCAGATTATTATAGTTTTTTTCTTTGATTGTTATCATAAGTGCAAATGTAGCTGATTGTAATTGATTATTGTTACTTTAGAGAAGAACACAGAACAGTGAGTTAATTCTTTCTTGAGAATGAAGTATTGTGTTCAAAGGTTACACATATTTCATTATTTTTCGTTTAATTTAGTGTTCAGAACTTTTGTAACTCTTGACCTATACTTATCGGTCAGACCTTTTTTCATGCTGGAATGATATTTATTATTATTATTATTATTATTATTATTATTATTATTATTATTATTATTACGTTCATGGGTTGGCAGGGGGACAGACGGAACAGAGTTTTGAAGACTTTTTCAGTATCAGAGATCTCCAAAACGCATTTATACAAGAAAGTAAAAACTATGATTTAAGACGTTCTGTTAAGCCTGAAAGAACTTGTTGTCCTTTTCCGCCTCTAGAACACTAACTTTTGATGGCGACAAAACCGCGACTCTATTATTCCCATTCCAGTTAGGCGTTCGATGTGTTTTTGAAGGACTAAAAGAATTTGGCGAAATTTGACAAAAATTTGGCGGAAACTTGGCATTTTCCATTAGATTCTGCAGGACACTTGACAAAGACTCTAATGTTTGAAACGTAACTTTCAACCTAATTGCCATTTGTAAACAAATTAGTTGCGTAGTTAACACTCATAACGTCATAATATGAATCCGAGGTAACAACTTAAAATCCAAATTGACTTCGCTTCCTTAAATACTTTTAAATAAAAAATAGCGTATGCAATTCGTTTATAATGTAACTTTTTTGCTCTCATAAAAAATATTACCGCACGAAGGACGTTACGACTGACTATTTTTTATATATAATATTTTCTACTTCATACAAAAAAAGAAAATATTATAAACAAATTTCATAATATACTATTTTAATGTTAGTACTTTTTAAGTAGATACTTATTTTTATTTATCATTTAGCGTTTAATGAAATAACGCACATTCGGACACGAGCACAACAGAAGTTTCAAAACTGTGTTACGTTACTAGAGCGACCCTTCATTTAAATGCGATTCTTCTTAAACAAGGACTAATAATACGCTGCACTCAATTTTTCTCTTTTAACGTTGTGAAAAGAATTTAATTACTACAAAAGTGTAACAATGAGTCTCCAGTGCGCCATTCTCCTTAGCTGTGTGACCCTTGGGCAGGACTCCTCCGAGAAAAAGAAAAGCAGATGAGCATTGAGCAGCAACTTCTTGAGAAGACACTAGACATTTGCAATGCTGTCACTAATGCACTTGGATAATGGACAAAGAAGTCTTTCTTTCCTTGATTCATTACATTTCTTAATTACCCCTGAGATGGAATAATTATCAACGTTAAATCTTTTACACAATATAAAAATATGTGTAAATATGTGTATATATAACATAGTGTATATATGTAAATTAATATATTATTATAAATATATTATAATATATAATATTATATATATAATATTATATATATATATATATTAATATAAATTATATATCATATATGTACACATATACCACGAAAATTGGACTAATGGAAATAAGTAAGTAAACCGTTTATTATTTCAAAAGTAATTGCCACTACCTATACATTTATCCCACTGTGAGACAAGACAGTCACTGCCTCAATAGAAAAGTGTTTGCGGTTGCCTACGGAAACATGATTGTACCGAGGTGTGTACCTATTTATCCGAAGCAAATGGACGGCCACTGATGTATTTCTTCAAGGATCCGAAAGATTGAAATCGCATGGAGAGATATCTGGACTGTACGAAGACTGCATCAGAGCTTCCCAGAGGAACATCAGCAGGGTAGTCGAAACAACCTTAACAGCATGTAGGCAGGCATTATTGTGCAACAGAATGTTGCAACATAATCCATCAACATTCCTTGGCGCTTGGACTTGATGGCGCGACACAATTTTTGCAAAGTTTCCACGTGCGTTAATTGTGGAGTCGTGTTCCAGAAAGGCATTCAGCAGCGGGCCCTAGCAGTCAAAGAAAAAAGGCATCATGATTTTCCAGGAGTTGGCGTGCAAAGATTTGGAGTTTTCGGTAGGAGTGCGTGTGCGTCCATTGTTAGCTCTCACGGTTGCACTCCGACTACAAAATTTTGACACCATGCTTCATTTCGCGCCACAAAACGGGAGATGAAACGATACTCTTTAATCTGAAGTCGTTCTCGATGCTGCAAGGATGTCGAAATTCTGTTCAAATTCTGCTCCTCCGTCAGGATGTGAGTAACCCACTGCTCAGAGATTTTCCAGAATGTCAGATGCTCTACCAAAATATGAGAGGTACCTTGACTAACGCCTAACATGAGTCGAATGTCTTCCACCGTCCGCCATCCGTCATTTATGAACACAGCATCCACCGCAGCAAAGACAGAAAGGGTAATGACACGATGAACCTACCCTGACCGACTTATCTTCCAATGAAATCCGACCTTCTCGAGATCGTTTGCCCCACTTAACAAACCGCACACGTTGCCTAACGGTGTTCACCATACTCATCAGATATTGGGCATGAATTTCACCTTCTGACACACATTGCGCTGTCAAATAACGCACTACATTACGTATTCGCAGCCTTCATAGTGAAGTGAAACGCGCACAGACTCGCTAACCTCACTATGAGCAGTCTCACGGCGGCTCTGTACTTTCTTTATTCGGCGAGTAGTAAGCCACCGCTTGCCCAATCCCGAGTAGTGTGGATAATTTGCTTGCTATTTAGTGTAACGTATGACGTATAACGTATGACGTATAACCTATGACATATAATGTATGGGGTATAACGTATAATGTATAATGTATGACGTAAAACGTATAATGTATGACGTAAAACGTATAATGTATGACGTAAAACGTATAATGTATGACGTAAAACGTATAATGTATAATATATATTATATAATGTGGGTAAGACATATTAAAGCGACGGTTTTTTATTTTACTTGCTATTGAAATTTCTTCTGACGAAGAATTGTATTACCGTTTTGATTTAGCTCGTGATGTTGGGATTTTATATTTTTTCTGAATAACACTTCAGCAGAGACTGTAAGACACTACCATGTGCCCCAACTAACGAATTTCAAATGAGGAAAACATCATTCCTGATACCCTCGAGATAGATTGAATGCTTTCTAAGTACGTACGTTTATTAAGCAGCACAGTATTACATACTTTTACAAGTAATACTTTTCTTATAAAAGGTTGTAATTGATCGTGTTCTTTAATTATTTGTTCGAACGCTTCGAATATTTCAAGTGTAATAATTACGAACTGGCATTTTTTTTTCTAAACACTTTGTTTCGCATTATTAGGTGCTCGGCATGGAAACAGGTTGTTCTCGTAATGCACATCGATCCGCTTTACCATACGAATATTCACCACTCCAGTTTGTAGATTCTAGGACAAAGAAGGGAATCCATCATAGCTTGTCTAGGCATTGTGCTGAAAGTGTGGGTTGCACATTACGGATAATGGATGATTCTCAGTCCATTACCTCTGCTCCCTTCTCTTCTTCATATTAGGATAAAAATTAAACCTCGAACGAATACGATCAAACCAAACTGCTGAGTATGTTGCTTGCGATTTTGAATTGTAGAAGAACGCTTTTAGCTTTCTCTGTCCATTAATAAAATTAATTGATGGGAAACAATCCATAATAAATTTTTCTATTGATATCTGTACTAACATTCAATGAACAGTGCTTTTATATCTATGGTAATGTACTAACTGTAATATCGATAGAATGTTTACCATGAATGACAAATCTGATTCATGGTGCTTCCTAGATTTTGATACTCTCCTCCATTTTAGATTTCCCGTGATTTTCAATTTCCGGCAAACATCGACAACTTAATGTTTTATTTTCAATCTACTTTTATTACACATATCATCTTTATTATTTGTCTTTGTTTCATGCAATAATTTACATTCATGGGCGGTTGCTTCAGAAAGAGCTTAGCAACTGACAGTTTCATTCAGCAGTGGATACAGTCAGCATATGGAGGCTTTGTCGCATATAGACGCATTTATGCCTCAAAAACACGTAAATTACGTGTGCATATTAGCATGCATGTTATAAGTAACAGTAATACTTGACATTTCAGTTCATATCTTTTCTAGAACTTCAATGCTCTTGATTTCTCTAAATTACTGTTCGTAAAAGGAATGGATGTTGGTATGGATGTCTGGTAGTCATTTTATGTCATTTTGAAGCGTATATAAGAAGAAACCTAACAAAATCAAGTTGTTCGATAACTAATAATACCCATTATTTGTTTCATTTTATAATTAAAGCAAAACTATTTGTCGAGGTCTTTTATGTAAACATTTTTGTTACGTGTAAAAAGAAAAAAGTATTCCACAAACTGGACACTTAGAATAGATTTTTTCTTTTTACTTACGAAGAAACACTTCTGAAGACACTTCGCCTGCGACAGTGAAAAATGTGATGGAGAGAGTGACATTAAGAGCCTTTTCCTTTTGAGACGATAACATATCAGATAACTCAACAGATACATTTTTTTCCTGCTATCACAGCTGTCATACTGTGACATACCGATATGTCACATGAATATAAACTAACATTTATTTGAAGACAATATGGTGGAATATGCATTAAGAAGTTTAGACGATCGAAAGGTCAGCTACATCAAAATATAACGAACGCATGGATTGGCTGGGTGAGAGAAGGACGGTCAAATGTTATGAAAAAAAAGAAGGTAGTTTAATACGAAGCTTCGAGGGGTGAATCATGCAAGAAGATTTCATTCTGACCGGCATCGCGTGTCTGAACGGATCGTGGGTCGTGAGAGGGAGCGAGGTAGTGCAGATAGTCAGAGTCGGGTTATCAGATTGTGAAATTTGAAGGACAGCAAATAATATTGCAGATATTGCATGTGAAAGTAATATTGATGCATAAATTGGGACTTCGTCGGGAGTGGTAATCGAGTTATAGGTTTCGGGACTATGTCATAGGACGTAATCAGGACTGATAATTTTGATAGTTTGACACCATCTTGGATAGGAGCAGAAGAGGATTTCTTGGAACTTTGGACTACGGCAAGCTCGCAAGATATTTCGACTGAGAAGTCTTCGAGGGACATCAACGAAGAATAGATAAGTTAACCGCGGTATAAAATTCTAAATTCAAAGATATCTTGATCAAAGGCCTAACATTAAAATCATGTATTAAACTCACTATATTGTTTGCAAAAAGGTAACAATAAACTTTGTTAAATTTTGTTCTTTAGAAAAGAAAGTGATCTTTCATTTAGTCAATCCAAACAGTAATGAACTAGGAATTAGAATCATTCTAATTTCAGATTCCCAGCAGCGCTGTATAGTCTGCGGATTCTATAATCCATTATAAAGGTAATAAGGATTATATATATCGTGACCCATTGACCCAGCAAGCCGGACGCTAAGATCTTTGCGAGATATTAAAGTAGAGAGAAAATTTGTATATCTCAAAATGGCGCGCCAACGTGATGCATAATTTGTTATAATTTATAACAATTGGTGACACGGATAAAATTAGTCTTATAAATTATAATAAAGTGATCCAAAGGGAATCTGAAATTTATGGATTGACATTTGAAATTAATTGTTAATTATAAGAAAGAGCCAAGACCATTTCATTGGTGTGATTTTAAAATAATTTAACAGAGAGATTTTAATTTGTATTAGAATTCAAAATGGATACTAGGAGCCAAAAATTGCGTATGGAGAATGTTAATGTAGATGATATGGCGTCTGCTAATACTAATCCCGAGGGAGAAATCTCGCGTGAAATTATTGAGATTGAACCACAAGAAAAGGAAATAATGGCTGCACCGTTAGGAAATATGGACCCTAATAATTTAATTCTTAAAATGTTAGCAGAAATGAACGCAAAACTTGAGCATAATAATACTAAATTAGAGGGAATTACTTCAGATATGAATACTAAATTAGAGGGAATTACTTCAGATATGAATACTAAATTAGAGGGAATTACTTCAGATATTAATACTAAATTAGAAAAAAATAACGCTAAATTGGAAGGAATGACATCGAAAATGTCATTAGAATTGAAGAATTTTCGTCAGGAAATACACGAGGAAATAGTGCAATTACGGGTGGATACATCGGCTGAATTCAATATTATTCATTGTAAAATTGAGTCTTTTAATAATCAAGTCGACCAAATGCAGAGGGAATTAAAAGAATCTGGCGACAAAATTAATTCCAAAGTTAATAATTTACAGGAGAGCGTTGTGACATTGGGACATTTACATGACCAACAATGCGAAAAGTTGACAATCGTCGAATCGCGTGTAGATAACTTAAACGCAATGTCGCTTCAACATGGCGAAAAAATTGAAAACATAGAATCTAAATTAGTTAATTCGGATAGTAAATTAGAAAAACGAATACAGGAGGGACTTAGAAACATTAAAATGGTGCAAGAATCTGAATCTGGGAAATACATGTCGGACATTAAGGACAAGATTGAACAGTTAGAAAACGAATTCATACGTTCGCAGGGAAATATAGCAATGAATGCATCGGCGCTTGTAATACCAAGCCACCTAAAATTTCATGGTGATATGAAAGAACAACCGTTGTCGTTTATTTCAAAATTAGAGAATTATTTTATGATAAATAATATCCCCGAAAGATTAAAATTGCATATAGTAGAACAAGCCATGTCGTCCAAGGCACATCATTGGTTGACCTCTTTAGTACCGGAACCGACTAATTATAAGGAATGGAAGGATAAATTTTTAAAAAGATATTGGAACGAAAGCCACAAGTTTGATCTAAAATACAAATTAATGAGTGAAAGGTATAAGAAGGGTGGAGCCGAGAATATGTGTGACTTCGCAACACGCAAAATAGCAGCATTCAAGGCATGCGAAGACAGAATGGATAGCAATGAATTAATTAGAATTATTATTCGTCAGTTGCCTGTAAATATCCAAAATTTATTGTGGAACTCCATGCCTATTGATTTTGAGGATCTGGTCGAACGTTTAAGTCGATTCGACCAGACATTGAATAGTGATTATGATCGTAGTAACGGGTATCAATATAATGAAAGCAGGAACGAGAATAACAATGGAACGGAAAAAACAATGAATAATTACAACCGCCAAGGAAATTATAGCTCAGAAAGAAAGGATGACAGGGGAAATAGTACTAAAATGGAAAATAAAAAGACAGGAAACGGGTATCCGCGGAGGTTCAAAGAAGACAATAAACGGGAACATGTGGAAATTAATGCGATTGAACAGGAAAACTCCCAGTGTTCGAAGTAAATGGGCGGGATACTTCGAACGATGATAATGAGGGCGTGATGGTTCTTAAGGAGTTGAATAGCATTGAAGTATCGGCGGAAGATTTATTAAGGGAAGATACGGACGAACGGGCAGAGAATAGCACGTGTTTAATTTTGAAGGGGATATTTCGGAATATACCTGTAGACATTTTAATTGACACAGGTGCTAATGTTTGTGCAGTGTCGAAAAATTATATGAGCAGTTAAAGAAAAAGGGAAATAAAATTGAGGAGCTACCCACTAGGAGTTTGGATATTCGGACAGCTAATGGAAGGCGCATCGAAACGAGAAGTCGGCAAATTTGGGTGGAAGTGGAAGTCCAAGGGATGACAATTCAGTTTCCGGCAATTGTAGTGAAGAATTTGATTTGTCCGATTATTTTGGGGATTGATGGCCTAAAAATGTATGACGCCAAGGTCGACATAGGTAACAGGAGTATATTGTTACGAGGTGACAAAGGGCAACAACATTGTTTAGGGATCAAAGACCAGGAGGGCGAAGATATGTGTATTTGCGATATTGCGGAACAAATTGAAGAGACCAGGGACCGGATCCACGCGGCAGCAGAGGGCGCGGTCGACGAAAACGGAATAGATGCTAGTGAAGCAATTGAAATGTTAGTCAATGAATATAAAGATGTTTTTGGAAGTTCAAGGGAGCCGGTAAAGGGATATCAATTTAAAATTGAATTGATGGATGAGGAACCTTTTAATCTGAAACAATATCCAATCTCCCATGTATATAAAAGCGAAGTACGTAAACAAATAAACACGATGCTTGAGGATGGTATAATAAAAAAATCGATGACACCGTATGTAAGCCCAATAGTGATAGTTCGTAAGAAAGACAATAAGATCAGATTTTGTGTGGATGCTAGGAAACTCAATAGCAAGACCATCGCTCGTCATGAAAAACCGCCGAAATTAGATGAAATGATGTGGAAGGTAAAAGGAGCCCGGATATTCACGGGACTGGATTTTACTGCGTCGTACTGGCAAATTGGACTACACCCAGAATCGCAAAAATTTGTCAGTTTTTCATTTGAAGGCAATACGTATAGTTTTCAGAGGATGGCCTTTGGATTAAAGAATAGTGGCGCAGCTTTAATCAGTTATTTGGACGATGTAATACCGGATGAGCTAAAGGAAACTACTCTCATGTACGTCGACGATATTGTGTTATTCTCTAACAATATGTTTGAACATTTAAAGAAGTTGAAAAAACTATTCGAAATCTTTCGGAAGTATAATTTAAAATTAAATATTGGAAAATGCCAATTCGGGAGGAGGAATATAAAATTTATGGGGCACGTCATATCGGATCAAGGAATGTCGATGCAAGATAAAAAGAAAGAATTGATTAAGACTTTTCCACGACCTCGGAATGTAAGGGAAGTTAGAAGATTGATTGGGGTGTGCAATTATTATTCCCGGTTCTGCAAAGGTTATTCAGAAATTATACACCCAATAATAGAATTGCTAAAGAAGGGGAGGAAATGGGCGTGGGATACAAAATGTCAAGAGGCGTTTAAAAAAATTAAAAGAACTATTTGAGAAGACATTTTTGATCAGTTATCCAGATTTCGACAAAAGAATGTATCTACAAGTGGATAGTAGTGGATTTGCCATGGGAGCTGTGTTGTTCCAATACGACGAAAAGAATAAGCAGAGAATAATCGCCCTAGAAAGTCGTGTTTTGACCCTTGGCGAACGACTTTTTACTACCAGTGAACGGAAAGCTTTAGGAATTGTGTGGGCTACGCAGAAATTACGGGCTATATTAATTGGACGACCATTTACCGTCATTACGGACCACAAGGCCCTAATTTTCTTAATGAGAAGTCATTTGAATAACGATAGATTGTTGAGATGGTCACTATGGCTTCAACAATTTGATTTTAACATCCAATATTGTGAAGGCCGGGATAACGTTTTGCCCGATTATTTATCGAGAATCAGGATAAAGGAAAAGGAAGGTAGTGTGGAACCCGATATTAATGCTATCCAGTTAACGGAAATACGACCGAAATGGACGAAGGAGGAATTAGCGAAAATTCAAAGAGAGGATCCTGTGGGAGGCAAATAATTGAGCATTTTTCGGCGGAAGATAACGACCGACGGCAGGATGATCCGAAATTTTCAATGTGGAAGATGTACGAGGGGGTATTATTACATCGGATTAGGAAACGAGGGACGCAGTATCAAATTTGGATACCAGAAGCGCATAGGCGAGAACTGATTCTATCTACTCATCAACATTTCGGCCACTTTGGATGTAACAAAATCGAAGTAATACTAAGATCAAAATGCTATTGGAAAGGCATGGGGCGACAAATCCGTAAGCAAATCAGGAAGTGTGACGTCTGTCAGAAAACCAAACAGCCCAATAAAAGGTATGAGGGGAGCAGCAAAGCGATAATACCTACGTCAACTAGGGAAATATACGCTGTGGATCTTTATGGACCAATGCCGAAATCCAAATTTGGGAATCAATATTTGTTAGTAATAATGGATGTTTTTTTCTAAAATCACAAAATTATACCCCATTAGAAAGGCGAATGCACAGAGTTGCATTACGCAATGCCACAAATTTTTTGAAGAATTCGGTATACCTAAAAAAATTATTAGTGATCTGGGGACGCAATTTACTAGTGGAAAATGGGAACAAGACATGGGAAGAATTGGTATCCAAATATGTTACACGACGGTACGAAATCCTCAAGCTAACCCCAGCGAAAGAATTATGAAGGAGATCTCGCGCTTATTTAGAGTCTACATTTCGGAAAGCCATAACCGATGGATGGAGGCCGTTCCAGTATTGAACTACGTTTTGAATAATGTTCCGCATGGGAGCACGCGAAGCACGCCTATAGAGGTCCACATGGGTAGGAAAGAAAAAAATGATCCGTTTCGAAGGATTAGGATACCACCAGAAATAAGTGGAATCCCAGATGATGTGAGAGATACGCGAATAATTTATGACAATTTGAGGGAGGCAGCAGCCAAAAGAAAGCTAAAACAGAAGCAATGCTTTCGAGGCGAGTATAAGGAGGGTGATGAAGTGTTAATTAGAGTACCTCAAGTGTCGTCAGCGGATAAGAAGCTATTTTATAAATTTTTCCCGTTGTATAAAGGTCCGTACCGAATTTGTAAAGTATTAAGCAAGAATGCCGCGATTTTGAATGATGAAAACGGACGACAAATGGGAACATATAACTACAGGAACATGAAGCCGTATATGAGGGACGACACGCATGATTAAATATTCTGGTCATGACAGAGATTTGTAAATAGTTGTAAATATTAGGAGTAATAGTTTTTCTTTTGTTATTGTTTTGTTATTATGTGTATTTTGTCAGTATGTGTAGGGAGTTTAATTTAATGTGTATGTGTATTCAATGAAGTTAATGGGGAGCAAATATTAGGCAGAAACGGTTATTAGAATACCTGGTGAAATGGTTATTGTTGGCACATTCCGAAAGGAAAATGTAAATAGTTTAAAGGCAGCAAGAAACAAGACCTAGTGCAGTGCAAAGTGTAAAGTGTTAATGTCGTTTAGTGTGAAGAAGCAAGAAGAAAGTGTTCAGTTTTAGTCTTGTCATTTAGTTAAGTTGTAGCAAACCAAATGACGCTTGGAGAGGGGAAGCTGTGACATACCGATATGTCACATGAATATAAACTAACATTTATTTGAAGACAATATGGTGGAATATGCATTAAGAAGTTTAGACGAGCGAAAGGTCAGCTACATCAAAATATAACGAACGCATGGATTGGCTGGGTGAGAGAAGGACGGTCAAATGTTATGAAAAAAAAGAAGGTAGTTTAATACGAAGCTTCGAGGGGTGAATCATGGAGGAAGATTTCATTCTGACCGGCATCGCGTGTCTGAACGGATCGTAGGTCGTGAGAGGGAGCAAGTGGAGTGCAGATAGTCAGAGTCGGGTTTTCAGATCGTGAAAGTTTAAGGACAGTAAATAATATTGCAGATATTGCATGTGGAAGTAATATTGATGCATAAATTGGAACTTTGTCGGGAGTGGTAATCGAGTAATAGATTTCGGGACTATGTCATAGGACGTAATCGGGACTGACAATTTTGATAGTTTGAGACCAGCTTGGATAGGGGCAGAAGAGGATTTCTTGGGACTTTGGACTACGGCAAGCTCGCAAGATATTTCGACTGAGAAGTCTACGAGGGACATCAACGAAGAATAGATAAGTTAACCGCGGTATAAAACTCTAAATTCAAAGATATCTTAATAAAAGGCCTAACATCAAAATCATTATTAAATTCACTATATTGTTTGCAAAAAGGTAACAATAAACTTTGTTAAATTTTGTTCTTTAGAAAAGAAAGTGATCTTTCATTTAGTCAATCCAAACAGTAATGAACTAGGAATTAGAATCATTCTATTTCAGATTCCCAGCAGCGCTGTATAGTCTGCGGATCCTATAATCCCTTATAAAAGTAATAAGGATTATAATATATCGTGACCCATTGACCCAGCAAGCCGGACGCTAAGATCTTTGCAAGATATTAAAGTAGAGAGAAAATTTGTATATCTCAGTAGATATAAGGAACTATAACAAATGTAGAGTATATTAACACTAATTTTTGTATTTTTCTATCCAAAAGGAAATAAATAAATAAATAAATAAATAAATAAATAAATAAATAAATAAATAAATAAATAAATAAATAAATAAATAAATAAATAAATAAATAAATAAATGGATTGAAAGTTTTAAAACATGGGAGTGATTATATCGTATAAATTAGTCCTACCTTACATTTTGAGAAAAATCACATTTATATTGTGACATACCGATATGTCACATGAAAATAAACAAACATTTATTTGTAGACTATATGGTGGAAAATGCATTAAGAGGTGGCTGGATGCCGAAAGTAGAAAATTTGGGATTGGGCGAAGAAGTTTAGACGATCGAAAGGTCAGCTACACCAAAATATAACGAACGTATGGATTGGCTGGGTGAGAGAAGGACGGTCAAATGTTATGAAAAAGAGGAAGGTAGTTTAATACGAAGTCTTCGAGGGGTGAATCATGCAGGAAGATTTCATTCTGACCGACATCGCGTGTCTGAACTGATCGTAGGTTCGTGAGAGGGAGCGAGTGTAGTGCAGATAGTCAGAGTCGGGTTATCAGATCGTGAAATTTTAAGGACAGTAAATGATATTGCAGATATTGCATGTGGAAGTAATATTGATGCATAAATTGGGACTTTGTCGAGAGTGGTAATCGAGTTATAGATTTCGGGACTATGTCATAGGACGTAATCGGGACTGATAATTTTGATAGTTTGAGACCAGTTTGGATAGGGGCAGAAGAGGATTTCTCGGGACTTTGGACTACGGCAAGCTCGCAAGATATTTCGACTGAGAAGTCTACGAGGGACGTCAACGAAGAATAGATAAGTTAACCGCGGTATAAAACTGTAAATTCAAAGATATCTTGATCCAAGGCACAACATAAAATCATTTTGTTAAATTCACTAAATTGTTTGCTAAATAGGTAACAATAAACTTTGTTAAATTTTGTTCTTCAGAAAAGAAAGTGATCTTTCATTTAGTCAATCCAAACAGTAATGAACTAGGAATAGAATCATTCTATTTCAGATTCCCAGCAGCGCTGTATAGTCTGAGGATCCTATAATCCATTATAAAGGTAATAAGGATTATAATATATCGTGACCCATTGACCCAGCAAGCCGGACGCTAAGATCTTTGCCAGAAATTAATGTAGAGAAATTTTGTATATCTCAACACCAAACAGTTTTGTAGTATGATCAACTTTTAATTTTATTTAGTTTTCGTCGTTTCTAATCGAAGAAGCGAAATGTTTTTAAAAGAGTTAAAAATGCAATACTTTTTTTACCTAAATAAAACGCATTACCATATTTCTTTTAACGAACGAACATCCAAATTACTGTATATTTTTTAACTAAATGGTATTTCCGTAAGATTCAATGTTCAATGTTGGCTTCACTGATTCGCTTCGTTCCTTGCACTCGGGAGACTAATTCACAATTGAGATCATATTGCATTGTGATCTCATCTAGTGAGGAATGAAAACTGAGGTCTCTGCAGTGCGTTTGATCGGGTAGCCTTAGGGTTGAGGCCCGACGGTGGCAGGATTTTTCGTCACTAGCTTAATAGCTAGGTCCAGATAAGCCGTGGTTTGGAGGAAAAGTCTTGCGGGAGGCTGCTCTGATCGGTTTTGGCGATCTGTACCAAACGATTGCCGGAGCAGTACCTTAACAAACGGGCTACGGACAACGCGTGGTCTTTCCTTCCTCTTCCACAACACTTTCCATCACCTTTTGCAGATACAAAAAACAAACAAAAAAACACACACACTCACTAACATATACTACTCTACCATACATGTCGGGAGATCATTCGTGAGCTTAGAGCTTGTTCCGGCTGGAGCGGTGCCCCGCTGGCAGAGATACCTGAATGGGGAAAATCTTGCAAGTCGTCGTGTAGGTCCCCGCTAGAACGCAGGTATCTCGTTTGCCACCTCTCGCGAAAGGAAACAATCACTACTCTAAAAGGACTAAAGACGCCAGCACCTGGCAACAGGAAATAGTCATTCACTCAATGAAACCATTGAGCGTATCTAGAAAAATAATAAGAAAGTGTAGTTTCATATTGCAGATTATTACAAATAAATCAAAAATAATAAAAATACATTGCACCAAACTGTTTATACTTAATCAGCAAAACAAGAATGCAACCAAACACATTCCATACAAAACAACCAATAGCAAAAGCAATATTATTTATTTTCTCATCCTCTGAGTATTTCTAACTTCGCTTCTAATGACGCGGCCACATTACCGGTTTGCTGAACACGTAGCACTGATGTGTAAGTATGTTGTCGCACGTAGAGGCAAATGAATTGTGTTTGTGAGACCTTTAATAATAACAGAGGTGAAAAAATGTTGGTTGGTACTTCCAGTATTAAGATGGCAAAATGTCATAAACAATTTCCATGAGAGTAGTTTTAAGATTCAAGATATCATGAAAAATTACTCTCCGACTTTTGTCTGATTGATATTTGTCACCATTGTTTTTTCATAAACTACAAGAGAAATGCGTCATTTTGTGATTTATGTCATAACAATGTGTCTTATGTCGTTTTGCCGACTAATCAGTGTTAATATAATATACGGTATATTGATTGATCCCTATCTACTATTAGCAATGTTGGACGCTATTATTGAGTTTGATGTTTCGATGTTTCGATGTTTCGATGTCAGAATAAATGTTTCAAACTTCTAGGGTATGTTGGTAGAGGAAGACGATACCTTTTTGCCAACGGATATGCGGTAGTAAATTTCTAAAAACATAACTACACTTATGAAATTCGTTCTTTAATGGTAGACCACTCAGCATTGACAGGTCAAAGCAGTACAAGTTCTGATGTAGTGGAAGAGACATCGTGTACCTGCAAAAGCAAATGCATTAAGCCTTGCCTTCTAATGTCGGGCAAATGTACTTGTGTAACTTCTTTGTATTAACAATATTCTTCCACATGTTCAGTTAAACAAAGTGATCATCTTCGATCCCTCTATCGATGTGTAACATTTATTCTGGGACACTAGCTAGAAAGCGTTGTCAAATTTAGCCATTGCCTGGGAGAGATTTCTAACGACGGCCGAGTGCTTTTACCGATAGTTTTCCGTTGTTTGTCCGATCAACAGAAGGTGAATGTTGGATCAGTGCCCGAACAGATGAGCCACGGACCGCGCGCGATATTTCCTTCATCTTCCTTGTCTTGTCCTCACCCCTTACTTACACACTCTCTCACTTACATGCACTACATGACCACACATGCCGGGAGCAATCAAGGGGCCATCTCAGCATTTACTCAATGGATCAGGGAAACTGGATAAAAACCCGATGGAGATGGGGGTCATTGACCCGGAAGTTGAAGAACATTACTATTTACAGGCATGTTAAGTGTTTTTTTTAAATTATACAATGCAAATGTAAACTAATTCATTACACTATATCATTGTTTTGTCAAGGTAAACATTATTTTTCTTTTTGACGATCAGCAGTCTCTAATTGTATAGAAACAGTTACGCAGCAGAAAAAATTTTACTTTTAACTAAAATTTGTGTACCAATTTTAATTGTTTCATTTCATCTGGCAATGCGTTGTAAAGTAACGTACATGTATTTACGTGGATTTCTTGTAGTGAGCTGTTGATACTGACACTTGATGAACATGATTTCTACGCTATGTGTTGTAACTATAAATATCAGTATTACATGAAAATATGTTCTCGCCGTTAAGTGAGTCAGTTTTGACAAATAATACAGATTCGTAAATATATAGGCAAGGCAATGGTAAGATACCAAGCTCACTGAAAAGAGGCTTGCATGGATCACGTGTTGGCGTTTTTTCGTTATTCGGATAATTTTCTTTTGCAATCTAAATATCTGGGCACTAAAAGATGAGCTTCCCCAGAATACTATGCCATATCTCTGGCGGGAATGTACATTTGCAAAATTCACGCAACGAGCTACATGAAGGCAGACAGAATTAGAAAGAATTCTGAATGAATAACACAATGAGCTTAATTTAGTGTTTAATTTTGTTATATGTACCCTCTCCCTCAGAAAAAATGTCGTTCAAAATTCTATCTTCCACACCGCGCCGACAAACTTGGACACCCCTCGGCCTGGGGGAGGGCAGGGGGAGGGACGCGTTGACCAATCGCTAGCAGGTAGAACCACAGCTGTCTGTGATTGGTGCAACATCCCAAGGGGCAGAAAGAACGCTGTCTCAGGGGGAGGGGGCTAGTTCGTTTACGTACGAGACGGAAATATCGTCATATTTCCCTGCCGAAGGAGGTAGTTTGCCTGCGCGTACGCCACGACGAAAATAATATTTCTAAGTGGGGTTTTCCGTCCAGAATGATTGTCTATAGACCAGTAAATATTTATCATTTTAGCAACAATTATTCTAACTTTTAGTAATCGATTTGTAACTCCTGACAAACTGCTATTTTGAGATATTCATTTCAGGCACAATTTGCGGAACCTTCCGGCCGTTCTAACGCATATTTCGGAATTTGTTTATAAAATTATAAATTGTTGCAAAATTGTTAATTCGTTGTTTTTGGTTCTGGGACATCGGGAGACTCTCCCCACTTTAGATTTGCAAAATTTGGAAATTGTTTATAAATTTGCAATTGCTGCAAATTTTTGGCTGTCTAATCTGAATGGCGTTTAAAATGTGATGCAAAAATTCCGGAATCCGTTCGGTGCTATTATATCTCGTTCTCGAGATATATGTAATTGTTTATAAGAAAGTAACATCTTAGTAGACCCCATTTGTTTGCGCTTAATTCATTCGCGCTAGCAGAATAGCGTGGATGAGCATGCCGGAAAACAGTTCTCCAATGCCGCGCTTACTCTGCCACATACGCTTAAAATGCACTTGCTTGTAAACAAATTCTGTGGCCAATTTAATTATGGTAAATTCGTATTTTTACGGCGAGTATGAGCATAACTTTTATTTGGTTTTTATATTCTCTTTAAGTCCTACAATTTGCAAGTCGATATATTTATCAAATAGGAAAGAAATTGATTATAAAAAAAAATATTTTTCAAGGTGCATTACGCCCAAACAATTGTTTCTGTTTTTCTATCAGAGGGATGTTGAGCAACCGAATAACTGTATTATTAATTTTTTTAAGTCCCCTGTTAACACTGAGAGTCAGAAACTATTTGTTCCTCTTGTTTAACCATTACCATTAAAAATAGGGAAACATATTGCTTAGCTGTTTGCTATAAACTGCACTGGATTGGATGAAGGTAGTGTTAAGGTTTTCAAATACAGAAATATTCAATTTGGTGTTTTGAAAGATCACATGAGTAGAATCACACATCACAATATTTACACAAGTATAGAAATTTCTAAATAAACGTATATAAACTTTAAGTTAATATTTTCAAATTCAATTTATCATTCCTTTCTAAAACTGTTAATTTGATGATTTCATTGTATAATATTCAAATCAGAGCTTTATGCTAAATCTACGCATTGTTCATACATATTTTTAATTAACATTAATATATGTAATATACATTTAAAAGGTTTTTAGATTGGCGAACGTTTCAATGAAATTTCATGAATTCCTAAATGCTTGAAAATAAATACTTGTAAAATTAAATAATTGTAGCGTGTAAAAATATAACAAACTCACTTATTTGGTAAAACGAGTTGATATTACTAAAAGAAAGCAAAACAGATGTTATAACAATTCAAAGAGATTTAGCGTTTGTTTACAGTTTAATAAATATCAATGCACTAGCATTTCCCAGTGAAAATACATAGAACGAACTTGGTGGTCAAGTGATATGACCTTCCCAACACAGACTACATTTCAGTATCGTCAGAGTTCGAAGGTGGTTTGTTGGCCGCCATTCTACGAATCTATCAAACCTTGAATTTTGCACGACCATCTGTACAGCGAGAACGTAGCGGTTTATTAAACGGAAACGGGCCATTCGAGGTATCTAATGTACACTCTTTGAAAACGTTTAACCATTATAAACTATCCCTAAGAAAAATATCAAACAAACAATGTTAAAGGTCACCAGCTTAACATTGCCTTTACTATTTGAATGTTTTCAACATCCCCAAAACCAACAGAAAACCCATGTTTTTACAGGTTATTATAAAACCAATTCAATAAATATAAGCATTTATTCACGTTATTATTTTTAAACACTCAAATATCTACGATGTTATTTGATTCATGTCTTCATCGAAGATCTGAGATTAAAAAACTGATAAGCAGAGAAAATTAAAGTAATTTTAAGTGATTGTTGAAGTTGAATGATCAAACGAAAAACAATGTTTCTTGCTTCATATAATGCTATCGTGTTTAACAGACATGTAATTACATGTGATACCTATATTTAAACATCCAAACTAATGAAAATTTTCAAAATTAAAATCAACAATAAAACGTTGATTCATCAGCAAGGATTATATTATTAAATACTTTTTTGAGATTCATGTGCTCCTGTGTGAATAACGTAGTAAACGTGATTCGTATGATCACGTTTCTCAGGATAATACAAAACCTGCTAGACACATACACTAAACATAATAGTTGTCAAATAGTTATTTACGACATGAGTATCATGAGATATCTTATTACAATACGAAATTGAGAATTATCAAACAAGACTCTTTAGACGAAATTGTTAACTAATTGAATATTGTAATATAATGTTACCATTTAATATCATAGAAAGCGTAAGATTTACCACTTGTCAAAATTCATGTGAATAATTTTCTTTAAATTTTACTCCTTATCCTGCGAAAGATGTGTGACAGTACTTATGTTAACAATTATACTGCCATGGGTTTAATTAATTAGTTTTCAGTACACAAATTATTGTTTTTGGTTTTAAAGAAGCATGGATATACAGAGTATCGGGGAAGGAAACGTCGAAAGTTTGAAAAACGCTGTTTAAACAATTTTAATCATACTTTGTCTAATAAACTATATAGATATTTTGAATGGCTGAGCTGCAATAAACACGCAAATTTTGGTTTGAAAATATGATTTCTACGCAAAATTTTGCATTCTAGAATCATGTAAACACCCCAGAAACATGTAACATGTTTATTATTAACAATATATTTTTTGTACTTTTGAGATAATACTGTTGGAAAAAAATTTTTAAAAACAGTAGCCCTCCAAAGAATAAGGAAGCGGTTAGACCCAATAGCAGCAATCATTACTAGTGAAGAGTGGATCATTAGTAGGAAAGAGTGGAGTGTTTAATTTTACAATTTAATATTTATTTTTAAAAAGAGATTTAATGAAACAAAAATCTCTAGCGTTAGTATTTGTTTTCGACAATGTTAATAGGCATTTGTTTGCAATTTTCGAAAATTCAGATCGTTCGCCCAAAATTGAACGTACGCCACCTTTAAACATCTTGTGCTTCGAGGAATAGATTTACAGAAAATTGGAGCTCTTTTTGAGAAAATTATGTAAATATGATGGGGTTTGGTGTAAAGTACCTTCAAAATTAAAAGATTCGTTTCAAATTCGAAGATTCGTAATATTAGCCAGATCGTTCAAGGAATATCCATTTTGGTGAAAATCGTGTTTACTTTAGGCTCTGGAATTACTCACACGAAGACGGATTCACAAAGAGGTGATTTCGAAAATCACTTTTCGGGTTCAAAAAACAAGCGTTTTGACAGCCTTGTGTATAGAAAATAAAAGAACAATATCAACAATCCACTTTTTTCGAACTAGCTACTTACAAAACGTGTTTTTTGTGAAAATTTTGACACTTCCTCCTACAGCATTACGTAACTCTCTTTACACGTGGAGGTAAAAATATTCCAGCGTTACTGGGATTTGAACTCGGATCCCTGTAGTCTGTAGGTCTGGCTCGACCGCACTGTGCTAATACCGATATTTCTCAACACGCTGTCTAAGCACACTTATTACGAAAAGAAGGAAGTTACGTGATATTCATTGCACTTAGATTTTTTATTAGAGGAATGTTCTACATGTGTCAAAGGTATCAAATTCGCAATAAGAACCCAAACGATTACAACCCACGCAACTACATAGCTCATTTTTACTTAGAAATATTTTCAACCAGGAAGCCGTGGTCTTTAGAACCCTCTGTGGAAGTCGTTGCCGGTCTTATCTTTCGGCGACTATGTCCAAGGTTGAATTACGTCACAGATGAAAGTTGCGATAACGCTAGAGCTCAACACGGGCGCTTGCAGACGTTCTGAAGCCAGAATCGCAATAATAGGGGCATATTTATACGCGTGATTTCAAAGCATATTAACACACTAAAATAAGTAGTGGCGCCTCAAAAAACACATGCTTTATGTGATATTTATAATGGATACGAATGATTACAATTAACCGCAAAATTGTTTCTACCCGCAAAAATTATTCGCCGTGGATGAGGTTCGATCTTACGTGCCTAAGCTTCTCCAACAGTGCGCTTACCTGCTATACAGAAACTCTTATAACTTTTGTCTCTCACAAAGATGATTTTAAACTGTCATGTATCACAGATTTGACTAAAAAAGAACGTGAGGCGTTTAGATGCTTGTGTTAACTACAGACGGACAGACAGACGCCAACATGAGATCTACACCATTCTCTTAAACGTTCTTGAGATTATGGAAAAAAATAATCAAAACCGATGACGCCGCTTTTGAGAAAAATTTGAAAATATCTCTGGGGCTTTATGTAAAGTACCTCCCAAAATTAAAATATCGGTTTCGAATTAATGGGACCGTGATATCAACAAGATCGATTGGGTATTATCAATTTTGGACAAAATCGGTTGAACAATTTAACCCCTAGCGTTGTTGAAGACGGAAATGGGGGTGGAAAAAAGGATTAAATGTTTTTATTGATTTTTACTTTCTCGCACTTACTGTCGTAAGAAGAAAAGGTATTGTAATCGTGCACCAGAATACGGCGAATTTTCGGCTTAAAAACCGTCCCATCCTGTTAATGAAAAAGTGAATAAATTTATTTGCTAAATTAAGGGGGAAATCCTTTAACGCGTTGTGTAGCCAGAATTCATGTTTTGTGGATCGTTGTTACCGAAAAATTGAATGACGGCAAAACGTTTGTCTATCAGTCTTTCGTCTGCGAACAACGCTAGGGGTTAAATTGTTCAAAGTAAATATTTCTAAGTAAAATGAGCTATGTAGTTGCGTGGGTTGTAATCGTTTGGGTTCTTATTGCGAATTTGATACCTTTGACACATGTAGAACATTCCTCTAATAAAAAATCTAAGTGCAATGAATATCACGTAACTATTCTTTTCGTAATAAGTGTGCTTGAACAGTGTGTTTAGAAATATCTGTGATAGCACAGTGCTGTCGAGCCAGACCTGCGGACTACAGGGATCCGAGTTCAAATCCCAGTAACGCTGGAATATTTTACCTCCACGTGTAAAGAGAGTTACGTAATGCTGTAGGAGGAAGTGTCGAAATTTTCACAGAAAACACGTTTTGTAAGTAGCTAGTTCGAAAAAAGTGGATTGTTGGTATTGTTCTTTTATTTTCTATACACAAGGCTGTCAAAACGCTTGTTTTTTGAACCCGAAAAAGTGATTTTCCAAAAAACCTCTTTGTGAATCCGTCTTCGTGTGAGTAATTCTAGAGCCTAAAGTAAACACGATTTTCACCAAAATGGATATTCCTTGAACGATCTGGCTAATATTACGAATCTTCGAATTTGAAACGAATCTTTTAATTTTGAAGGTACTTTACACCAAACCCCATCATATTTACATAATTTCCTCAAAAAGAGCTCCAATTTTTCTGTAAATCTATTCCTCGAAGCACAAGATGTTTAAAAGTGGCGTACGTTCAATTTTGGGCGAACGATCTGAATTTTCGAAAATTGCGAACAAATACCTATTAACATTGTCGAAAACAAATATTAACGCTAGAGATTTTTGTTTCATGAAATCTCTTTTTAAAAAGAGATATTAAATTAATGTAAATTAAACACTCCACTCTTTCCTAGTAATGATCCACTCTTCACTAGTAATGATTGCTGCTATTGGGTCTAACCGCTTCCTTATTCTTTGGAGGGCTACTGTTTTTTTAAATTTTTTTCCAACAGCATTATCTCAAAAGTACTGGATGAGAACAGTTGATATCTGGAGTTGAAGGGATGGTGTTAGCTCCTATTGTAGGCCTGGTTCCTTGTGATTCCAGTGAAAAATCAGTAACTGCACTGAAACAGCAGAAGCTTCCGCCAATTGATAATCATAAGTGAATCACCATGTACTGGGTAGGGAGGAGAACGAGGAAATCTATATGAATTGTCGCCTGGTCTTTCTTTCTCAGATAAACACTTGGATAGTTTATCAACATCAAATAGGAATTTTAGCGCCTTTGATGTAATATTAAACATAAAAAAATCCCTTCCAGTTGTCTGCGTGTTAATTTTTAGTGTATCAAAATAGCCCCGACACCCGTATTGTATTACATTAGCCTCTTAAGTTGTATCATATTAGACCCACAAATTTGAGGCTGTATATATCATGACACGATTATTATTATTGCATTATGTAACGCAGAAAAGAATATTAATTCTTTCTTAATGATAACCTATTTTCAAAAATATCGTGTCATAAAAAATAACGAAGTAACATCAAAAGATTTATATCACGGTGGTAAAGTTTTTGACTGGAAAAATTAGGCATTTTAGTTTTGATTTTTTCCCTCCCAAATATCGTTACATTCTAAGTGTTTGCTATGGTCATTATAATAGAAAATATTTCCTATCATTTGTCATTTTCTTGTTAATTTTGGACATAAATAAATAACAACTCTTAAAGTGTAATACATTAACCCCAATTTTCTACTGTATAATATTAGCCCCGGCTGATCTTTATAACATTGTCGAAAAACAATCTGAACGCTAGAGATTTTTGTTTAATGAAATCTCTTCTTAAAAAAATCTTGTATTAAGATAAATTGTGAAAATATATGCTGTTGAGGCAACACTTGTTGTGAACATAAAACACTTTCTAAATAGTATGTATAGTAAGATAAACATTATTTAGGTGAGTAAACTTAGACCATTCACTTTGATTCTCTAAATTAAAACTTGACGTAACTGAGAACAGTGTCGTCATAAGAGTTATTATGATACATATATCCTTTATTTTTAAATTCTTAGGCCCCGAAACGCGCCTCAAATTAATTATTAATATAATAGCAATAGCTACTTATATATAATATAATTTCATAATTATTTCCAAAGAACCGGAACGCCGTTCCGTCGCGTACCAACAGAAATCAAGCCTTTTATATACAGGATATTCGGGGAAGAAATGTCGAAACATTCAAAAGTTGGTTTGGATATATGTTTTCTAGGCAACTATTTGCGTTGTAGAAGCATATAAACACTTCATTAATATCTAAATTGTTTATGATTAACAAAATAAATGAATACATTTGATCAGAAAAAAAATTAACCTAGAAATAAAAAAGCACCCAATTTTCACAGTTCGACTGCTTTTTTATTTCTCGGTTAATTTTTTTCTGAACTAATATATTAATTTATATTGTTAATAATAAACATGTTACATGTTTCTGGTCTGTTTACATGATTCTAGAATGCAAAGTTTTGCGTAGAAATCATATTTTCAAACCAAAATTTGCGTGTTTATTGCAGCTCAGCCATTCAAAATATCTATGTAGTTTATTAGACAAAGTATGATTAAAATTGTTTAAACAGCTTTTTTCAAACTTTCGACGTTTCGTTCCCCGATACTCTGTATATCCATGCTTCTTTAAAACCAAAAACAATAATTTGCGTACTGAAAACTAATTAATTAAACCCATGGCAGTATAATTGTTAACATAAGTACTGTCACACATCTTTCGCAGGATAAGGAGTAAAATTTAAAGAAAAATTATAGTTCACATGAATTTTGACAAATTGCGTCTTACTTTCTATGATATTCAAATGGTAACATTATATTACAATATTCAATTGGTTAACAATTTCGGCTAAAGAGTCTTGTTTGATAATTCTCCAATTTCGTATTGTAATAAGATATCTTATGATACTCATGTCGTAAATAACTATTTGACAACTATTATGTTTAGTGTATGTGTCTAGCAGGTTTTGCATTATTCTGAGCAACTGGATCATACGAATCACGTTTACTACGTTATTCACACAGGAGCACATGAATCTCAAAAAAGTATTTAATAATATAATCCTTGCTGATGAATCAACGTTTTATTGATGATTTTAATTTTGAAAATTTTCATTAGTTTGGATGTTTAAATATAGGTATCACATGTAATTACATGTCTGTTAAACACGATAGCATTATATGAAGCAAGAAACATTGTTTTTCGTTTGATCATTCAACTTCATCAATCACTCAAAATTACTTTAATTTTCTCTGCTTATCAGTTTTTTAATCTCAGATCTTCGATGAAGACATGAATCAAATAACATCGTAGATATTTGAGTGTTTTAAAAATAATAACGTGAATAAATGCTTATATTTATTGAATTGGTTTTATAATAACCTGTAAAAACATGGGTTTTCTGTTGGTGTTGGGGATGTTGAAAACATTCAAATAGTAAAGGCAATGTTAAGCTGGTGACCTTTAACATTGTTTATTTGATATTTTTCTTAGGGATAGTTTATAATGGTTAAACGTTTTCAAAGAGTGCACATTAGATACCTCGAATGGCCCGTTTCCGTTTAATAAACCGCTACGTTCTCGCTGTACAGAGCTGTACAGTCGTGCAAAATTCAAGGTTTTGATAGATTCGTAGAATGGCGGCCAACAAACCACCTTCGAACTCTGACGATACTGAAATGTAGTCTGTGTTGGGAAGGTCATATCACTTGACCACCAAGTTCGTTCTATGTATTTTCACTGGGAAATGCTAGTGCATTGATATTTACTAAACTGTAAACAAACGCTAAATCTCTTTGAATTGTTATAACATCTGTTTTGCTTTCTTTTAGTAATATCAACTCGTTTTACCAAATACGTGAGTTTGTTATATTTTTACACGCTACAATTATTTAATTTTACAAGTATTTATTTTCAAGCATTTAGGAATTCATGAAATTTCATTGAAACGTTCGCCAATCTAAAACCTTTTAAATGTATATTAAATATATTAATGTTGTTTAAAAATATGTATTAACAATGCGTAGATTTAGCACATAAAGCTCTGATTTGAATATTATACAATGAAATCATCATGCAAAATGTGCAGTTTTAGAAAGGAATGATAAATTGAATTGAAAGTATTAACTTAAAGTTTATATACGTTTATTTAGAAATTTCTATACTTGTGTTAAATATTGTGATGTGTGATTCTACTCATGTGATCTTTCAAAACACAAAATTGAATATTTCTGTATTTGAAAACCTTAACACTACCTTCATCCAATCCAGTGCAGTTTATAGCAAACAGCTAAGCAATATGTTTCCCTATTTTTTAATGGTAATGGTTAAACAAGAGGAACAAATAGTTTCTGACTCTCGGTGTTAACAGGGGACTTAAAAAAATTAATAATACAGTTATTCGGTTGCTCAACACCCCTTTGATAGAAAAACAGAAACAATTGTTTGGGCGTAATGCACCTTGAAAAATATTTTTTTATAATCAATATCTTTCCTATTTGATAAATATATCGACTTGCAAATTGCAGGACTTAAAAGAGAATATAAAAACCAAATAAAAGTTAGGCTCATACTCGCCGTAAAAATACGAATTTATCATAATTAAATTGGCCACAGAATTTGTTTACAAGCAAGTGCATTTTAAGCGTATGTGGCAGGCAAAAGCGCGGCATTGGAGAACTGTTTTTTCAGTAGGCCCATCCCACGCTATTCTGCTAGCGCGAATGAATTAAGCGCAAACAAATGGGGTCTACTAAGATGTTAATTTCTTATAAACAATTACATATATCTCGAGAACGAGATATAATAGCACCGAACGGATTCCGGAATTTTGCATCACATTTAAACGCCATTCAGATTAGACAATAAAAATTTGCAACAATTGCAAATTTATAAACAATTTCCAAATTTTGCAAATCTAAAGGGGGGAGAGTCTCCCGATGTCCCAGAACCAAAAACAGCGAATTAACAATTTTGCAACAATTTATAATTTTATAAACAAATTCGAAATATGCGTTAGAACGGCCGGGAAGGCTCCGCAAATTGTGCCTGAAATGAATATCTCAAAATAGCATTTTGTCAGGAGTTACAAATCGATTACTAAAAGTTAGAATAATTGTTGCTAAAATGATAAATATTTACTGGTCTATAGACAATCATTCTGGACGGAAAACCCCGCTTAGAAATATTTTTTTCGTCGTGGCGTACGCGCAGGCAAACTACCTCCTTCGGCAGGGAAATATGACGATATTTCCGTCTCGTACGTAAACGAACTAGCCCCCTCCCCCTGAGACAGCGTTCTTTCTGCCCCTTGGGATGTTGCACCAATCACAGACAACTGTGGTTCTACCTGCTAGCGATTGGTCAACGCGTCCCTCCCCCTGCCCTCCCCCAGGCCGAGGGGTGTCCAAATTTGTCGGCGCGGTGTGGAAGATAGAATTTTGAACGACATTTTTTCTGAGGGAGAGGGTACATTCTCGTTTTTCGTTGAACGCTCTAATTTTCGAAACTTCAGAATTTAGAAATAATGCGAGAAGGTGTGTGCTTTGTCCTCGAATAGCGTAAAAGGCACTTAAGAGAATGGTGCTGGTCTCATTTCGTTAAAATCCCTGATTTTCCGAAAACTGCAAAAATTCAATTATTTCCGGTCGTTTCCTACAACTACAATATTGAAGGTAAAGATTTTTTTCCTGAATGAAATCAGTTGTTGAAAGTCAAATCTTGAAATAATGTGATGTTCAATTTTTGGAATATATGAGTAGTTTTCGCACAATTTTGTGTGAATATAGGCAGTTTTAAAAAAATTAAAATCTCAAAAACGACGCCATTTTTTCTTCAAATTCTCTCTTCATATGTATCAAAGGATTGGCGAAAATGTGTGTTACTCTCATTCCGGCAAACACACTGTATTTTCGAAAATTCCAAAAAGTTAGCATTTCAAAACTACAATGTTAAAGATAGAGGATTTTTGCCTTAAACAAAACTATTCTAAAAGATTACCTCTTTAAAAAATATCATCTTCAATTTGTTTTTAAAAAAACGAGTCACAAGTTGTTTTCGCGTGAAGTTAATGCAATTTATGAAAAACACTGTCAAAAATCACTCCAATTTTTTTTCTCTAATTTATTCCGCGGATGGAACAAGGGACGCTGAAAACAATGGCACATGTCTCATTTTCGTTGAACGGACTGAATTTTTGAAAAGTGCATATTTAGAAATAATGCAACAAAGCTGTTGTAACACCACTAGTTAATTATCAGGGCCCAGGAATAAGGGTTTTTCTGTCGACAATTTGCCGTTACTGGAGCACGATTATAATACTTTCCCTTCTTACGAAGTAAGAGCGAGAAGGTAAAAAGCAAGGCAACATTTGCCCAAAAAATGGGACAATTATAGTGATCTTTTTTTATTTTTTAAAAAGTGTATTTAACTTAAAAACAGATAAAAACTGCGTGTGACATAAAATGGGGAGCTCTGGAATCTTTAATTGAACTCTTATAGCATAGTAAGTTATACTGTGATAACAGGAAAGTGCGGCGAAGAATTAATTAGAAAAGATCCGCTCCCAAGTAATAATAACTATTTGCAAAAGCAAATGAGCTACGAAGGGGGTAGTGGAATAAGATAGGCAAATCTGCCTCCTAATTTTTTTTTTTACGTTGAAAATCGTGTTTGAACTGTTAAACAAAAACAAGTTTTTCACTGGATTTTAATCAATTTACCTGAAGTACGTCGTACAAATGAAAAAAAAAACTTTTTTTAGCTTCTTATATAAGTTTATTGTTTTTAACCACATTAGGCCGATGAATATTGACCTTAATAATCCTTGCGATTTTCTATATATGATAAATTTTCCGAGAATTTTTTCATGCGTTTATGTCCGATTTTGATCCTTAAAATCAACAAAAGAAGAAAAAAATAGAAGAAGAAAAAACAACCTTTTTCCTTCGTTATGTGGGGATATCGTGAGTGTGTTTACACTTCAATCACGATTTTTCAAAAATGTTTATACCCAGGAACAATTTTGCATATCTTAATCCGCTACCCAATTTTAGATATTATTCTTTATCGTGCCCTGTATGGAGAAATCGACTTACTGCTGCGAGAACAAGGAAGTGTTTGTTTGAATAATTACGTATATTTCCTAATGATCTCAAGGAAATGTTCACAGATGGAAATGCTACGTATACATTTATGTCCAGAAACAAAGCAAGGGGAAATCTCAGCATTTGTTCAATGGATCAAGGGATACTTGAGGAAATACCTGCTGATAACAGTGGAACACTTACCAAACGGTATTTAACAACTGAACTAGATGCCCGTGACATTTAATAGAAGCCACGCGAAATACAATTTTCACCGGGAGCGGTAGCTCAGTGCATCAACTGATGTCACTGCAGCGCCTCTCACCGGGAGGTCATAGGTTCGAGCCTAAGACACTACACTTACGGGACTAATGACCAAAGCAGTTGACGCGCCCGGAAACACGAAAAAATCAATCAATCAATCAATCTAATTTTCCTTTAAATCATCCAAAAAATCCACACGAAGTCACAAGAAGGAAAAGATTCACTGAAAATGTCTTAATTCAAATTATTTTTCATTTGAGAGTGGTAAATTGCATTCGGAAAAGTAGACGTAGAGGGGTCATGTACCGTCCACGTTGTATTGCGTCAGCTGAATCCCCACTCCTGGGCCTTATTACGTCACAAGCAGTGCACGTGGGACAGTTAAAGGTTAGTCGGTTGGAGGAGGTGGTTGGTAGAACACGGTCAGAAATGCCAGAAATCGCACCAATCACAATGTAATAATGGTAACGGAGGCAAGTGCAAGGGCAATTTGTGTTACATGGTGAGATGAGATGAGGTTTAAAGCTCGTTTACTACTGTGAGAATTTTAAGGTAAGTCCTTAAAGTGTTACACCAAAATTCTGGGGAATATTAAATAACTATATTACAATCAAGACAACATAACGGTGACAATTCATATTTAATTGATTAGGTTTTTTCTTCTTTTTTTCTTCTTTTCTTTCTGTTTTCAAAATTTAAGTAGTATATGACGGTGTAGGGATCACAGAATTTTGAAAATGTGCACACAAGTCACTTTTCCCCATAGCACGTCCTACGCAATGTTAACTGTTTTTTTTACGTAAAATAAATAAATAAATGAAGGGCACGAATCCAAATACCCGTGTACTATGTGTTTATGTGCTAAAGTGTATTTTTGAAGGTTAGAATACATAGTATTGAGCCATTAAGACCCTTTATTAAGCCAGTCCTCTAACCAAAACAACTGATAATTTGAAAGTGAAAATAAATTTTTACTTATGTCACAATTCCCATTCATTTTGACAATAAACCATAATAATAATAATAATTTTACTGTACTGTGTATTGTACTGGTAAACTAGTAATTGCCATTGGGGACCGTTTAGAAGGTTATTTTCATCTCACAGAATATGTAATTCTTAGAAAATGTTTCCTTTTAAAAATACAGTGATTTTGTTTCTAGTTATTGTTTAAAATTCCTGAAAAATGGAGGTATGGCTGAAGACAACCCTTCTTTTGTGTATCTTTGGGTTTCTGAAGGAGTTTCGACCTTCAGAACCCTTTGTAACACCGTATCTTACCACATACAAGAATTTTACAGAAGAACAGGTATGTCTTAATTTTTTAGTATTTGTATATTAAATGAAGTCATGCATGTAAATAATTTTGTTGTGTCAATTCTACAAAATGTTTTTTGCTGTTGGTTAAACATTTATATGAAATATTTTATACCTTAATTTATATTAATATCTTTTATTGGTATTGGGGTTAAGACAGATGATTTGCTCAAGTTTTATAAATCAGTACTCTCTTCTGGTCTTTTATTCTGGCTTTTCTTTCTCTCCTTGAAAGACAATTGACATAGTATGTCAGTATTTTAACTGTATGTCAAGGTTAGAAATCCTGTCAATCTAGAAAGAAAGATTGCACTGTGTCAACTGATATTTGACTTCTCCTATTCATCTTCATTACAGAGAAAAGTATTAGATCTGTGAATACATATAAAGAGTTGTGCAATAATAAAATGTTTCTGCCCCTCAACCTTCAGAAGAGTGAAGTACTGTATCTAACAGAATGTGCACCCTAGTGATCTTGTTGCCAATTATATCACTCAGTGTCCTCATCACCTCTAAGGAATGCCTTTAACTCCTTCACTAGAACCATTAAGAGTCTCAAGATTGTTTGCAGTTCATTGGATTCAAAAATAGATTCTCATTGACTGCCAAATAGCTTTTAGGATTTTGAAGTTAATGTTTCAAGGAAATCAGTTTCTAAAGGATACTAATTTTGTTGAATGATGAAAACATGATTTTGTTGTATTTTCTTTTAGAATTTTTATTGTTTTACTTTCTTTCTTTCTTTTTCTTTTTTTTCTCCTTTTTTTCCCTTCTTCTTTTTCTTTTCTTTTCTTTTCTTTTTCTTTTCTTTTCTTTTTCTTTTTTCTTTTTTTTTCTTTTCTTTTCTTTTCTTTTCTTTTCTTTTTCTTTTTTTCTTTTTTCTTTTTTTTTAAATTTAATTTTAATTTTATTTTTTTTAATCATTGAAGTATGAATGACATACATCTGAGTGTCATCTTTAACACTAAAATTAATTTTTTCCATTTTGATATTTTACCTGCACCATCTTATGATGTAAAGTTTAATCCACAGTAGTTACAAAATAAATCATTACATATTTGTCAAAGGTCTAACACTTAAGTCAGAAAGAAATTTACTCCCAACTGCTCTTTTAAATTTGCTCTTTTATACATAATTTTTATTTAGAAAATGAGCTGTGAAAAAAAATGTTTATTTTCCCCAGTAATTTATTCAGTTTTATGCCATGAGCCCAGGACCTATTTTCTCTATATCTTTTAAATTCTAATTTTAATGAAAACATCATGTACCTTTGTTTTGTAATGATAAGAAATCAGACACTTGATGTTAATCAAGACATAATTGCTGAGAAAGTTTATTGTTACTGTTTGTTAAGGTGAACCAAGAAATCTATCCAGTGGCAACATATTCCTATTTGTGTCTTCTAGTGCTGGTATTCTTAGTGACTGACTTGTTGAGGTACAAACCAATGATTATTCTTCTAGCTGTATCTGGTGTCATCACATTCTGTCTTTTAGCATTTGGAAATGATATTCCTGCTATGAAGGTATGTTTCTATCAAAGGAATGAATACATTACCAAGTTGCCTGCAAGGTTTTGTGTCTTACATCTTTTTTAGGAAGTTTGTGAATTGTTTATATCACTGAATATTGTTACAGGCTGTGGAAGTTTTTTATGGCATGTATATGGCTGCTGAGGTGGCCTATTTCACTTACATGTATGCCAAGGTAGACAAAGAGCACTATCAAAGAGTGACTGGTCATACACGTACTGCTTTTCTTTTGGGACGCTTTATGTCTGGTGTTGTGAGTCAATCGCTGGTCTCTACAGATGTCATTACGATACACCAGCTCAATTTCATTACAATTGCATGTATGTTTACTTTAAAGTAAGAAAATTTAATGTTCTTATAAATAAAAAAGATGATGTTTCAAGTACAGAGATTTTTGGGAGGGAGCAATGCTGCACATATTTTTCAGAAACAAAGAAAGGGCAATCTCAGCATTTGGCCAATGATTGAAGGAAAAATGAAGCTAGTTTCAATTTTAAAATTGCGATTTTTATAGTGCAAACTGTTTGCATGTTCCCAGTTAGAAATAAGAGAATAATTTTCACAATATTCGAAGGTGGATTTGATCTGTTTAAGAAAGAGTTTACATTTTTCCATTCAATACTAATTTTGTTAGTTTCCAAACTTTGATATAAGCAACATCCAGAAAAAATTATATTGACACAAATAAATTATTTTGAAGTTGCCATAGAAGTATCTTCTATTAGGTAACTAACAAAATTTAGTAAATTAATGTCTAATGACATTAATTGTTTTGATGTTTCTTTGTTTGTAGCTCAAGCAGTTGCAAGTTTATGGGCTTTTTTGTTGCCTTCAGTGCAGCACAGTATGTACTTTCATAGACATGACTCTATTACATCTCTGACTCCATCTGAAGGCAACCATTTACCACAGGGCATGGACAATGTTGGTGTTGAGTCAAATTCTGCACCTGTACTTGATTCAAATACTGAAGCTCCATACACTATATCAAGAAGTCCTGAGCCTAAGAGAAACAAAATAGGCATGATGGGAAGATGTTTTACAGCTTACACATTTTTATGGAGAGATTGTCGTCAGGCATATACCAATGTGTATGTGGTGAAATGGTCTATATGGTGGGCTGTTGCCACATGTGGATTTTTACAAGTAAGACAATATAATTTCTTTCTTTCGACAACATTGCACCTTATGTTTTTCATGTCAACTTCACTGTAAAATAAACACTCCAAAAACATTTCTTCTCATTTTTTTTTCTGTGCTGATTAAATCTACAGCTACTGAACAAACCTTGGCATAATTTTGTGTGTTCTTTTCTATGTATTTGGAGTGTTTGTATTTTTTTCTCTCTCTCTCCTTTTTCTCCTTCCTTACATAATTTATTTGTCGGAAATGCTTTTCTATAAGTGGCAAAATATGAAACGCTCAATTCTTGAATGAAAGTCTATTAATAAATATTTTCATGTGATGCCATTGACATCTTGATTGTGAAATGCCTAAATTAAAGCATTAGAATGGTGCATAATATTGGGCACCTATAACACTATTGTCATAGTTTTAATAATCTTAATTAATTGTTTCACTTCAATTACCGTTTGAAGTTAGGGAGACATGGATGTATTTTTCGTTTGTGGTAAAATATTTTTTCATGTTGTGTGTCAAAAGAAGAAAATAAAAAAGATCTGTATTGTACCTTATTGTTTTTGTATAAATAATCATGTTATCAAAGTACTTTTGTGATAAGTCTCTTAGTCTTCTGCCATTCAGTATATTCCAAACGCTCAATTTTATTGATTACAAAATCAAATAAAAACTTCATTGATTTGACCATCCCCTTTTCAATTCATCAGTATTTTTGTGCACATATATTGGTCATGTTTTTAAGGGTTTTACATACATACAAGTCCTCTGGGAAGCAATAGTAGCAGATGGTGCAATAGAAGGTGATGTTGAAGCGGATAGATACAATGGTGCCATTGAAGCAACATACACCATTATAGGTAAGGGTTTGTTTGTTGTTGTTTTTTCGCACAAGAACTTTTCAACAAGTAGAATATATTACAGCAAGTAAAATTTTTATTGTTTTACTATCAGCAGTGGCAGTTCTTCTGTTCAAGATTGGTGGTTCACGAAATAATAATAATAGTGAAATTAGGGTTGATTCAGATATCTCCACAATGAAAACAATAATGAAACACCAATGAAACCTTAGGAAGATAATGGGCATGTGATGCTGGGATTTATTGGCAGAGACATTTGCATTTGCTCTCATCTCACTGTTAGTATTTTGTGAATTACCAGACTAGGCCATGAGCCACTACTGTTATACAGGGTGATTTGTTTTTCGAGAATAAACTCTCTAAAGATGATAAATAAAAATCCCTGACAATTTTTCTCACAGATGCAGTTGCTAAAGATAAATTTTCAAAATTTTTTAATTGTAAACATGCTCAACAACAGTGTAGAAAAGGCTTCCTCATAAGCTCTGCTGCACATCATGTCTTGAGAATGCTGCATCAATAGATAATTGGCTCTGATCTGTGAAGATACAGGACTATTGTTTTCAACTTTTGACGTTGTGTCTACGAAGAAAATTATATTTAATTTTTTGTGAAGAGTAGAATACTGTGGATTGAATCACTGTAGGGCATGCTACAAATGTTAACTTTGCTACATACAGTTAATAGATGTTTCTGAAATACTGCTGGTCATTACTGATGAGTAGGGAACGGATTGTATTGTAATAAAAAATGCAAAATATGTACATTATTTATATATCTGTGTGTGTGTGTGCGTGTGTGTGCGTGCGTGCGTGCGTGCGCGCGCGCGCGTGTGTGTGTGTGTGTGTGTGTGTGTGCGTGTGTGTGGGCGGGCGTGTGTGTGTGCGTGTGCGTGCGTGTGTGCGTGCGTGTGCGTGCGTGTGTGCGCGCGCGTGTGTGTGCGTGTGCGTGCGCGCGCGCGCGTGGGTGCGTGTGCGCGCGCGCGCGCGTGTGTGTGCGTGTGCGCGCGCGCGTGCGTGCGCGCGCGTGTGCGTGCGTGCGCGCGCGTGTGCGTGCGCGCGCGTGGGCGTGGGCGCGTGGGCGTGTGTGTGCGTGTGTGTGTATTACAATATTTACGAGGAGCCAGTGTCCAAGTGAATAGTACAACCGTGCAGCGAGTGATGAATCCCAGGGGAGGGGTTCAAGGGTATACACCCATGCCTGCAAATTGAACAACGCGGTAAGACAATTTACTGTAAAAATATTTGTTAGTTTGCGATGGAGTAACGAATGTGTTGTGTGAAACAAAAGCAAGAACTTAGTTGAAATTACTTTTATTAAAAAAAATGCACCATCCTTTACTCCGAGTAAGCAGTAAGAGGGTGGGGAGGTAAGTTTGACAATTCATAGCAAAGATATGGTGGTCATAGAGGTGCAGCAGCATTACATTTGATTTATAAGAAAGATGATTTCACAACATATATTGCAAACCCGAATCTGAAACGTTCCGTTTCGATGTAAAAATATGTTAAAATGTAGCAAAATATGTCGTAATTAGTAAAATATGTAAAAATATGTAGTTATATCAAAATATGTAAAATAAAAATAGTTCTAATTCATTCAGAATGTCTTGTAAACTCTAAAAAATATAATTGAATGCTGGTAGCTAGTTTGTGTAAAAACATGTAATTACATGGAAATTCGTTCCCTACTGATGAGCTTCTCTGGAAAATGAGCCAGATATTTTTGTGTCAATTCAGTATTCAGAAGACATTTGTGGAGTGTGGCTTAAATTAGACTCCATTTTGAGTGACTCTATGCGTTTCTGTTCTTTCAGATCACTAAGAAAATCCAATAATGTTTGCAATTTAGTGTATAATTGTGAATCTTTGAGGGATTTTCTCTTGAAAGAAAAAGTGAGAGTGAAGAATAAAGAGAAAAACACATTTTAACAAATGCAAAAATAGATAAAGAAAGTTACTAGGTTAGCAAAGACAAACTATAAATATTTGTTGTGTAAGTATTAATCTTTCTACAAATTCAGTGAGGATATGCGACATACAATAAGTAGCTTAAAATGAATTAACAGATCACTTCCCTTCCCCATCTGGGTATAATTGTTTTGATACATCAGGGTAACATTCTAGATGTACGAGTCGTGAAGACATGGTAACTTATGAAAAATTCTGTTGATGAAAAAACCTTGGAATTAAATATTTTCGATTACAAATTATAGAAAATAAAGCCCTAACTTACCCTAAGCTTGAATTCTCCTATCTTCATGAAGCTGACTTTCTGTCAGTGATATTGCTTTACTCATGAAGAAAAGTTTGGATGATGAGAAAATCTTTACCAGTTGAAAGAGAAAGAAATTTGTTTACATAGTTTCCGTGATGAATTTTTCGTAGTCTCCATTTAGATTGTGTATTCATGTCATTATCACAAACTCTTTATGTAACATTTTTCAAACACTTCTTGCGATTTGTAATTAAAGTAGGTTTTCCTTTCAAGATCTCTACCTACATTCACCACCTCTCTGAATTGTCCCTATTGAATAGTCACCAATATACGTAGTACCAATATATGTAGTATAGAGAAAGTTTTGTAATGCGGGAAAAAATAGTGGATTTTCAGCACACAAAAATTAATTGCTAGGCCCTGACACTGAAAAGTGGATAAATCCAGTTGCTAAATTAAGAAGAAAAAAATCCCTAACACATGGAGTAGCCAGAATTCCTGTTTTATGGGTCCTTGGTTCCATCCGTCTATCCATTGTATGTGAACAAACCTATCGCCTAAACCACACGTACGATCTTTTCCAAATCCTTTTCATCTGGCTCTAGTTGAAGCTTTGAAATTTTGAAAAAAAATTGGGGGGGGGGTTCATGAAGTCCCCCAGACCTTTTCAAAATTTTCTCAAAAACGGCTCCAAATTTTTTCTTTAAAGTTCTTAATAAAATAGAGTAAAATACACTTATAAAGGTAGCGTAGGTCCGATTTTCTCGGTTAACTCTGAAGTTTTGAAAATTGCAAGTGTTTGAATTTTTTTTGGTGTCTTCCTACAATATTGAAGACATAGATTTTTCCTTCAAATCAAATTTCTTGTTCATAAGTATTTCTTTCATTAAGGAATTGTAAATTTTTTGAAAATTTTAGTAGTTTTCGTGTAATAGAGCGTACAATATTTGCAATTTGAAAAAATTACAAAAACAATTTTTTCTCAAAATTTCCTCCATTTTCTCTCCAAATTTTTTCTTTAAATGTTTGGTAGGGTTAGTGCCAAACGAAACCTATACCATGACATAAAAATCATATTGCTCTATTCTTTCGTTTTTCAAAAATTTTAAATATGAAGTTTTTTTGACTTGTCTCTCATGTCGGTAAAATTTACATTACAGGCAATTTCTTCATATTATTAGATTTACAAGTACATGTGCATTACATGATGTCAAAAAAAGTTTCTCTAACTCAACCATTGTCTGTACAAATGAGCTCAAAATTCTGCATTGTGAGAAACGCTCAAACGCCATTGTCTCAAAAATGGCTTAAAATTTTTCTAATGGGTAGTGCTAATTGAACTGTTTAATATGACACAAAGTTCATTTTGCTGTATTCTTTTATTTTTTCAAAAATTACACAAATGTAATTTTTTTTTAAATATCTCACGCTGTTAATATGCACATTTCCATCGATTTGTATACATTATTACATTTGTGAGTGTAAGTGCTTCAAATGAAGTTTTTCGAAAATTCAATAGATTTCTGTGAAAAAGGGCTTCCAATTTCGCATTTACAGTAATGCTTAATCACCATTTTCTTAAAAACAGCTTCAAAATTTTCAATGAAAATTTCTATTTTAGATGAAGTTTTACTGTTCTTTAATAATCTTGAAGTCATGTTTCAATTCTTCTATTAAGAAACCGAAAAGTAGCGAAAATGTCAAGAAAATGTACTTTCTATGACGATAGACGGCAGCTGGCCAGAGAATGGAGCAAGACCTTAAAGCCAGTCCATGAAGGAAATTAGAAAATTTGCTATGAGAAAATTTGTGCCATTCTGTAGCACCTCTAGTTTTTATTGAAATAGTTTGTTATGAAACTTTCTCTTAATTGTACTCAAAATACAAAACAAATTTCAGAGTAATAGTTTGTAAAATTACTAAATGTAAAATGTGTTCATAAAACGTCAAAACGTCGTCTTTTTCAAGAAATTTGCTCATCCCTGGCACTTTTGCTTACCTCGGCCGTCTTGATTCTTGTCATTGACCTGTGGTGTGCTCTGTATGCACAAACATGATCTGCAAGCCCCTGTGTCATGTGCACCACAATTCTCTGCTTGCAGCCAGTAGTTTAACACCATCTATGCTTTAGCATTGTGGGAAGAATAGGAGGAAGAGAGAAGAAGAAGAAGAAGAAGAAGAAGAAGCAAAAGAGGAGGAGGAGAAGAAGAAGCAAAAGAAGAGAAGAAGAAGAAGAAGAGGAAGAAGAAGAGGAGGAGGAGGAGGAGGAGAAGTTGCACAAGGAGGAGAGGGTTTAGATTGATTGAATATTTCACATTTCCAGTGCTATGGTCATTGGTCTCGTAAGTGTATATGTGTTTTTATCCCCCTCTGGATCCTGAGATCTGGCACAGACTTACACTCGGCTCATAGGATTTTCCAGCAGGCACCACCTCAGGTGTGACAAGCACTAAGCTCCTAACTGGTCTCCCTGCATGTGTAATAGTGAAGTGTATGCAAGTGTAAATGTGTAAGTAAGGGGTGAAATTCAGGGGAAATAAGTGTGTAAGTAAGGGAAGAACAAGGAAGAGGAAGGACAGTTGATGCCCAGTCTGTGGTTTGTTTAGTAGGGTACTGCTCTGACAAATAATTTGCCTGGTGTTGTTCGGAGAAACTGCGGAAAATTATGAATCAGAGCAACCAGCCACCAGAATTCTCCTCCAGGCAACAACTGAATTAGACTTAGCTATTTAGCTAGTGTTAAAAATCCTACTGTTGTCAGGGCTCAAATCCTGGAACCGTCTGGTTAGAGGATTTAGACTTAGCTCGACTATGGTTGTTCTGTATTTACTTATTGAATTATATATTTTGCACTATCTTATTCCTTGCTTTTGTAGCCCTAATACATCAGGTGTCCTAATAGAGCACTAAACAACTAAATGAGGCCTGATAACTAAATATATAAATAAATAGTGAAACTTTTGGTTATATGTAGCACAAACATGCATCTGGCTTGAGCCGTCACTACTGTTTTGATTAATAATCCTGAACTTGCCAAAAAAAATCATTTTCCTGTGAAGTTTTTTGTTTCATTCTTTTCTCTGCAGAAATGTAGTGACTACCAAAATATGTTGTACAGAACTTGTTCGGTATATTTAAATGTACTGCACCTCTTTATGTTTATTTGGTTGATGAAATTCAGTGCTCTATGTATGTGATTTTTGCAGGTGCGGCTGCATCTTTTGCTTGTGGCTGGTTGACTTTGAACTGGGCTCTTGTGGGAGAAATGGTTCTAGCTTTGTGTTCGGTTTTACAAGGAACTGCTCTTCTTGTGTCAGCTTTCTCTTCATCATTGTGGTTAGCTTATGGAATGTATGTGGTTTTTGGAATGCTCTATCATCCCATGATCACAATTGCCAAGTAGGTATTTCATAAAGAATAAAATAGAACTGTACATTTTCTTCTGTTACAATGTATTGGTTGGTATGCATTGATAGCAGAATAATTGAATGCTTGAATAAAGATAAAAAGGAATGAATGGTTGTGTGCGAGAGTAAGTCTGTGCTAGAGCAAAATATTTTTCTATGAATCTATTTAGCACCTCATTTTACTTGCAAGTACTTTGACACAGTGAGTGTAACTTAGTGTAGCTTTAATGTGACATGTACTTTTATTTGATCTCTCCCTGTTCTACATTGCTTATTGTTATTTTTTGGAGATGTGTTGCATCATTTTTCAATCTTATCTGATATTTTCAGTTCTGAAGTTGCAAAGCATATAAATGAAGACAGTTATGCTTTAATATTTGGAATCAATACATTCTTAGCATTACTTCTTCAAACAATTCTTACAGTAGTAGTTGTCAGTGATGTTGGATTTGCATTGTCATCTCGTGATCAGGTAAGAGACTTGTTTTGAAAATATTGTTACATCTATGAAACCAACAGTAAAGTGAATTGTTACATCTATGTGTTGGAAAGTAGTTTGTATAAGATTTCTGTCATTATAATAGTTATTTACATACCTAATACAGAAATTGAGTCTGGAAGTATTAATTCCATGCATAAAATCAATTTTTAAAAAATTATATTTTTTTGACATTTTAAATTTATTATCTAACCTGCAGTGTCAATTTTTAAGTTACACTATATACGTGGCACAAAAGAAAACTGATTGATTGTTTGGGTAACGTTATTTTCATAACCTAAGGTTTATAGTGACACCTGTCAATTTTATCATTTCAAATAATCCCTGAGTTGTACATAATTACATTTGAATATTTGAGTCTTATATTAATTTTTCGTAAAGTTTTAGTTTTTTTTACTAATAAGACTTCCAAAATTTTTTGTGCATATGTTGCAGTTTAAAGTCTATGGTGGCTGCTATCTGGTTTTGGCAGCTTTCTTTCTGATTTTGGCTCTAATTACATTGGGGAAACACTTGTTGAAGAAAACGCATGCTGAAAATGAAGATCCTAAAGCATTAGTATGAGTCTGTTCTTTAAATATTTACATGTAGAGAAGGTTGTGATTTCTGGTGTGGGTTTGTGTTTTCTGTGGTACTTTTTGTAGGTCAGTTGTAAATATAGAGATGTAGAGTTGTTAAGTCACTCTGAAAACTTCTTTTAGTTGAAAAACACATGTTATATAATTTTTTAGTACTTGTGATGTACCTGAAAATAAGATTTTACAAATATCTTACATCGTTTATTATGGTGGTTCTTCATCATAATTTAGCTCACCCTCTGCAATACTCATCAGAAACAACTTTCAAGAGACTTTAATCTTTGTCAAAATATCACTCTAATGTCAGTCATTCAGTATTATCTTTGAAGTTCTACACACATTTTAGTCTACCCACTTACTGGGGTACTACTAAATGTCAAGAACAGTTCTTGAAAGTACCAGCTATTGTTAATTTTTTAAATACACATTGGGAAGTTTTCAGAAGCAACTTTTAGCATTTTATATGGTACTAAATTGTGCTCTTCAGATTATTGTGCAATTATTGTTATTATTATTATTATTATTATTATTATTATTATTATTATTATTACTATTATTATTATTATTATTATGCCAATAGAGCTATTTAAAAATATATTATTTTTGTTATTGCTAAAATTGTTGATGTGTAAATGCATCCAAAGTTGTCTTTGCACAAAATGTATGATCATATTTACAAAATGTATGAATGTGTTAACACATTATGACAAATGTCGCATGCATATTGTTAGGACATTGTTGTCTGTTCTTTTTATGTAATTGTGAACAAATTCATGATTTTACAATTGATTTGTTCCTGTACAGGTTTTTCTATTGTTACTTGTTGATTGACTTAATTTTATCAGTATTTTGGGAGATGTAGTGACATACTAGTAGGAATGAAGACTGTTTGCAAATCTATGGAGGCAAAGAATGAAAAGATAATGCTTGTAGATATTGTCATTTTTTCAACAAAAGTTTTTATTCTATCAATGCACATGATATGCTAATATGTAGCATACTACAAAATGGTTTGAGAAAAAGTTTGCATGACATCATTGGTAAAATTAAACTCAAAAATAAGGTTCTTTTTTGATTTAATGGAGAAATAGTTAAAACATGTTTTTTTGTAGAAAGCAAAAAGGCATTTTTTTATTATTACACTTTGTATATTGTATTCATTTCAATCATTTATGGAAAAAAGTATAACAATATTACCATGTAATTTATGGTAAAGATGTATGACCATGTTATAAAACAGAAACTTCTGTAATAATATCTGTATTATTCTATTTCACTCATAAAATTAAGATAAATAACCTTTAAAATGCTCTTGATACAAACAAATCAGAGTGGTGACTCTAAAAAAAATATATAATTTTTCGTTGTCAATTTTTATTACCACTTTCTCTCTACTGGCCAGTCATAAACTGCAAAATAGATTTTTTGAAGCTGGTCCTCTGGTCTTCTTTTAGTAACATAAATATCTCATTAGTTCAACCATAATCATCTGTTATATATTGCTATTAGGAATAGGAGATTCTTGACTGTCCAGAAGATGAGATACTGCATCCTAGGTACAGAATCCAATGTTTCAATTGTCTTACTGCAGTCATCTTCAGAGTAAAAAGTCTTCATAAAATGCCAAAAGTGTCTGATGTTGGTTTCACGTTGTTGTGAATATTTCATTGTAATCATGAGTGAACAAAAGGCTTTAAACAGTATTTAAAGATTCATTATAAAGAAGTTGGTTTTGTGATGGAATTTGTACATATTTTAAACCCTTTTTGATGATTACTCTTGAAATTCTTAACAATATGTTTGTTTCATTTTGAAAATGTCCACTACCATTGAAATTATAAATGTCTACTAGATATGTAAAAAGGTACAAATGTTTAAGGTAAGGTTTGTAAATCAATCATTGAAAAGAAGAAAATTATTAATGAATTCAATGTTAGCAGTCATGTGCGGTTGATTTTTAAAGGTAATACATAATTTCTTGAACTATTTCAATGTCCACAACGGTTTTGAAACAATTGAGTTTTTGGTCATGATATTTTATCATTTTTTAGTAGACTGCACAGTAGTTTTCAATTATTTTTTTTTCAACTGTTCGATACTCATTTTCATTAATAACAAAAAAAATCTTACCAAACTTTAAAGAAAGTGATAATGTACTTATTGACCTTTGTAACATCATCAAAAGTATTTATATGACACATTTCATCTGAGGGTACTTATGAATTAGTTTTAAAACTAGCTCAATTGAGAAGCAGTGTGATTTTATTAATATAGTTATTTTTTTAAATATCAAGAAAAATTTGTTATTGATAAAAATTTATTGTTATTAGTGCAATGCAATGTACTAAGTGTAAAATGTGATATATTTTTAGAAAATATAGGTATATAATTAAAAGAAAAGTTGTTAGTTTTATTGAAGTTTGAAACATCTAAATCAGCCATCATTCCATTAAAATTTTCTTGATAAACAACAAGTGATATCATCAAGATTTCTTCATGTGTTACATCAGTTTGAAGATTTTAAAGATAATGACTGAAGTAAAATCCAATTCAGGATAATGTTTTGAACCAGAAGTTGTGAAGAGGAAATAAAGAAGAAAAGTGGAAAGAACTACAAATTTTTTTTTTTTTTTTTTCTTATTTGAAGGCTTGGCAACTAAGGCCTTTAGCCTTTTACTGATTAATGTGAAAAATTGGACTTGTACAATTAAACCTTATAAGAAAGATTCGCCTCTTTCAGGTATTTTAATGATTTGTCAGTTAGCATTTGTTCCGAGGTCTTCCTTCAAGTTCCCTTTCACACCATATATCTTTCAGTCTTGAGAGGTTTGCACAGTCTGTCAGATGTTTCACAGTTAGAATTCCACCACAGCCACAGATAGATTGCTCTTCATTCTTCAGGATGTATGAAGGGGTTGTATGACCTTTTCTTAGTTTGGTAAGGCACACTTGTTCTCTTCCAGTGTAGCTGACACGGTGACCATTCATTGACACTGTTTGATTGGGTTTAATTTCGTTTCAAGACTATTCCACGTGGTCTGCCATGCTCTGAGGATGTACTTTAAAGCAATCTTGATTTTGTACTTCCATTTCGATTTCTGATTGTTTGTTCATTTTTTGCTGCAGAATCGGCTTCTTCATTGCGTGAGATACCTGTGTGCCTAGGGCACCAGATGAATGTAACTGATGCTTCTCGCAATTTTAATTCATGGCTTGATAGAAGAATCATTTGTAGTAGTGGGTCCACAGGTTCCTAGGCGTCTTGTCTATGGCGGTGAGAAAGCTGAGCGAAACTGTGCAGATGACAAATTTTCTTGCACTGAGAGTTTTACAGTATCATAAAGCTTGTAATATTGCAAACAATTCAGCTGTGTACACACTCACTTCCAGTGGAAGTTTCCATGTTTCTGATGTGTCTTCAGTTACAAATGCACTTCCATCTCCATGTTTGGTTTTTGATCCATCGGTGTAGATAATTGTGTGATTTATCATGTACTTTTTGAGAACTGATATCAATTCGATTTTTAATTCTGTGGGAAGGCTTTTCTTTTTTCTTTACACTGGTAGTGTCGAGTCGAACTTCTGACGTATCAAGCATCCAAGGTGGGACTTTGTATGGTTTATGCTTCAAAACTGGTGTTATAGCATCTGATTATTTCGATTGCACAGATGTTGGCTGCATGAGTAGCTGTAGGTCTTCGATTGTAAATATTGTCAGGCTAGGTCTAGTTTTCAATGAATAGTTGAGGTGCTCTGGTAGTGACTGCATTTTTTTATCGATATCTGAGGAGTAGTATTTGTCATCTATGGTGTAGCAACATGGTACTACTGGTTTCACAATAGAGACTTAAGGAAGGACTTGTGCGGAACGCTCCAGGTGCATAACAGAGGCCTGCATTGTGAATGGGATCCAATTTACTTAAGCTTGACTTCCTGACTGAAGAGTACACTGCACACCCATAATTGATTTTGGTCATTACCATAAATTTGTAGAGATAGAGTAAAACGTCTCTATCTGCTCCCCAATTTATATGCATCGGATTACGTTTAGAGCCGTTTTGCATCTAGACCAGATATACTCTAGATGCTGTTTCCAGGTTAAATGTCTGTAAAATCAAACCGAAGGAATTTTTGCCGTTTCATTGTATGCCAATTGAACATCACAGCGCTAATCTGGATCTCTGTATCTTTTCCGTTTCCTACGGAAGTGGACGCATTTGGTTTTAGCTGCTGCAAATGAGAAGCCGACATTTTTCGCGTATTAATGTATATATTATTTATTTATTTATTTTATATTTATTATGTATTTTGTATTTTCAATTTAATCCTTGCTGGCGATTTGGCTGAATAAAATAGAGCAATATCATCAACATACATGCATTTTCTAACTGATTATTCTATGCCGTCACACATCTCGTTAATCGCTATGGTAAAAAGCGTACCATTTAATGGAGAACCTTGTGGTACACCGTTGTCAAGTACGTAACTTTCTGAGATGGACTGCCCAACGCGAACTTGGAAGGATCTGGTATTAAGGAAGCAGGGCATGAATTTTGGAAGATTTCCTCTGATCGACCAGTTATGTTGCTGTCTCAGAATGTTATTACGCCAGGTCTTATCAAAAGCTTTTTCCAGATCGAAGAATACAACAACCACATGTTGTCTTTTAATAAAGGTGTTTTGTAGTGCGTTTTCCAGATATATTAGCTGTTCGGTAGTAGAGTAATGCTGTCAATATCCGCACTGATGTTTATTTAGGAGGTAGTTTCTTTCGAGACACCATGTTAGTCGGCTGTTGACCATTTTTTCTAGGATTTTTTCCTAGACAGCATGTCAGTGACACTGGACACTAGTTTTCGGGTTTCCATGGGTCTTTGTCCGTCGTGTGGGACGGTCCACGTCCTGCCGGGTGTTGCAGAGAGGGCTCTAAAGTATTACTTTCTTTCACCAATCATTTTTCTTCTCCCCATTATTCATTCTCGTTCTTTTATAACATCCTGTTTCTTTTCTTCTTCCTCTTCTATTTCACTGGCCCCCTCTGTATGCTGAACGCCCACTCATGTGCTTGCCGTGCTTGGCGACCCAACCACTGTCGGAGGGAAGGTGTGTCCTGGCGGTTGAGGAGTCTGTTTGTTTCCACACTACTCACCTTGTGCTACGTTTTGCTGTGCACAGAGTTTCGTTGTTTTTGTATTTTCAGCAACATTCCTTGTAGGCTTCAATACAAATGCACGAACTTATGGATAGCTACAAGGAATGGTACTATTCTCTTTGAAGCACGATCGGATGATCATATAGACAAGTTTATGAAAGACAAGCGGATTACCGGTCTCCAGGTCTCACTCGCCCAACATTTAACCTTTGTAAGGGAGTGGTCAACCACGAGGATTTTTCTTCAGGGAGTGAAGAACTAGTCTCTTTTAAGAGCCAGAGTGTGTCTGACTCTACAAGATCAAGAGGAGGGAGCATGGGCGAGAAATCCCCACTTCCACACTTATTCTGACCTTCAATCTTCCAACTCTCCCTCGAAGGATCTCGTGCGGTTTTTGTAACCTTCACGTACGGCAATTCATACCTAACCCTTTGCGGTGATTTAAGTACCAGAGGTTCGGCCATACACAGCAGCGGTGCATGGCAGATAACCCGGTGTGCGGGAAATGCACGAACCTGAACCCTGCGCTACACCGCATTGTGTTAATTGCGAAGGTGACCAGCCGGCCAACTTTAAGCAATGGCCTTTCTGAGAGAAAGAGAGATCCAGAAGATTAGATCTGCTAAGAAAGTATCATTTCCTGAGGCCAGACGTCGGTTCCAAGCGAGGAACCCTGTTGATATTTCTCGATCCTTTTCCGGCGCCGTGAAAGCTAACACTCCGAGGGTAGTAGCGGGCTGCCAAACGGGACGATCTGCCCTCCCAAGTGGTGACCTCCTGTCAGGTGTCTCTAGTGGACCTCCCTGTGGATACCTCACCCCCCACAAAATACAAGAAGATTGACAAAAAAGCTCAGCCATCGCTGGCGACCAATACATGAAATTTTTGCAATGGAAGTTGATGTCGGTCGGACAACTGCCTCAGAACCGGTAACAAAAAGCTCGTTATCAAGGCCTCGACTAGTTACATCTTCTGAAACACGCACTGAGCGAGGATCTAGCCCCCCCCCGGCAATATCCAGGAGGTCTCGGCTTTGGAGGAAGAATCTTACAGTGCTAAAGTATCAGGACTCTCTAATCATCCTTGTCGCCAAATAATTATCCATCCTGAATACGAAACATATATTCTTCGAACATCGCTGCCTCAGCCTCCAAGTATTCGATTGCGAAATATTTTACGGGACCTTAATGTTGGCCTTCCCACCCCTGTGAAACCCTCAAGTCACCCCATTCTCCCTTGGAAACTCTTCCGCCCAAATGACCTCAGACTATCGAATCTTCCCAAACAAACGACTTGTCCTCTTGTTTACCAGATGCATTTTCAGGAAATGAGCGTAGCATATCCAGATCATGTATTCTAATACGCAGATGGTTCATCGTGCAACGACACTGTGGCATGTAGTTTTTATTGTATCAAAATCACATCGGATACATTATCATTGCAATACCTTCACTGCTGAAATATATGCAATTCTTGAAGCCCTAAAATACATCGAGTCAGTGACTATGCGCCGAGCGGTTCTCTGTTCTGATTCTCTCAGCTCACTACAAGCTATCTCCCGTTCTACCTCAGTCTACCTGACGGAATCAATTCAAAACCTCATTCATCGCCTTGTGACTCGCCACTATGATCTGGTACTGAGTTGGGTCCCAGGCCATGTGGGGATCATGGGGAACGAGCTGGCTGACCGGGCGGCGAAATCGGTGACGGAGAATACTCATGTTGACATTCCTTTTGTGCCATCGTCCGATGTTAGAGCTTTTTTAAAACGATCCATCTTTAGAGTGTGGCAAATGAGAGTGGCACAATGCCACCTATAAACTAAGTGCAATAAATGATTCTGTTAATTCCTTGCATTCCTCTTCCCGATCTTCTAGGCGTGAGGAAGTTATTTTAACCCGTCTTCGTATCGGCCACTACCACTTTTCTCACAGTTTCCTCATTCGAGGTGAACCTCATCCGACATGAACCTCATTCGTCCTACCTGTGATTCATGCAGGGCGGTTCTTTCTGTGGAACGCGACCTCCTGCATTGTTTGAAATTTGTTGGTAACCGATGAAGACATGATCTGGGCAACTCTCTACGAGAGGTGCTTGGAGATGACGATTCCGCACTCTCAAAACGTTTGTTTTTTGAGAGGAAGCGGAATACATCATTTTATCTGAGTTATAAGGGCAATAATGTTTTTATGTTTTCCTGGCCCCAGATTTACATTTTTCAACTTTGTTTTTATCTACCTGTATCTTTTATGCGTAATTGAAGCTTCCTTTTTAGGGTATGTATGTTCTATTAAATTAGCTGATAAGTTGCATCAGCAACGTTTTTACTAGAACTATAATTTATTTTAGAAATACTTTGACATGGGCTCCAATGACCTTAGTAGTTGAAGCGCCCTTTAAACCCAATCAATCAATCAAGCAAGCAGGTAGGCTGGCGGTGGATCGTTCGCGGTTCTGTAAAGCATCGATTCCTGCCTTGGGTAACCTGGGGGCAACCGTAGAGTGGGACGTTGAGGAACACTTCCTCTCTCACTAAGGGCCGAAAACGAGTGACCATTTGTGCGGCGTTGTACGGCATTTATTTACCGCCGGGCCAGTCCATCCCTGCTTCAGGGGCTAACGTTGCCCTAGTTAGATGGCACGCACAAGTATTGCGGGAGGGGGAGAGTGGCCAATCAGACAAACTGGAAAGGATACACACACCAATCACCCCGCTAGTGAGCGGCCTGTCAGACCATTGTTCCTACTCCTGCTTCTGTTCCTGCTACAGCTGTTGCTGCGCCTTTTGGTTTGCTCCTGCTGCCGTTGTACCATCACCGCGACCACCACCACCTCTACCACCACGGGAACCACAAACATCTCCACTACCACCACGGCCACCACCGCCGCTACCACCCCCGCACTACCACCCCCACTACCACTCCCTACCACCACTACTGCCACTACGTACCGCTACACTGAAAAAAAGTATACCATAAATCCCAACAAGGTTTCAATAGTTACACAAAACCTTCGTATGCGAAACAGAGACCTTGTTGCTTTACTCCCTTTCCTGGCTACAACAGCATCTAAGATTGCTGGCCTTGATGGACCAACCGGCCTGTGATTTCTGAGAGGTTGATGTTGCTTCATAAACGGACCTGTCGGCGTCAAGCCTAATCATGTTGCAGAACACTAGCTGGCCACAGCAGCCAGGTACCTTGTCAGATTAATCACGAATTGAAGAAAATATACATTAAAAAACATTCAACATCTGTTAAACACACACATATCACATTATTTCAATCACATAATAGCATAGAAGCATAATGCAATAATTATGACTTTATCAAGCAAAGAAAACATATCTGTCATTCTTGCTCAAAACGGGAACGAAGTTTGAGACAAACTTTAATAATTATATTATTTTTCGTCTGCGTTGTTACAAATGTAAATATAAATGTCGAACGACAGACTAATTACGTTATATATTTATCAGCTACCAGTCCCAAGGCCTTCGGCGGGCTCTTGAAAGTGCGTGGGGGGGACAGGAAGTTGCGCGCGCGCGCCAAAGCTTGCTGCAACCTGACCGCAACGCAATATTACCCGTTCATCCTAAGAAAAATCCTGATTTAAAGAAGTACAAATGTAGGTTCACTACATAAGAACTAATTTGAGCCATTGGTTGTTAAATTAGCCTTGCATCAAAACTACTGCAAACGAAGAAGGAGACCAGTGCGAACTGCATGTGTGTTGCCGGGCGATGAGGACCTGATATCAGCCGACGATTGACGAGGGTCACCAGCGTGGGACGGGGCTCGTTGGACCGCGGCGTCGCGCCGCCGATCGGCCTGCGAGGACATACTATTCAGTTCATTTTGGAGGGGCTAAGAGAGTGACTGGCCCTTTAGGAAAATTTCTTCGAAGTGGCAAAAAGCGCATCGTTTTGAAAGTTTTCAATTTGTTATTGTAGAGGAATACGTTGTTGGCGAAGCAAATCGCTGAACTTACTAAGAGTTCACTGGTAAGTATCGTATTGAAACTTATCGCGCTGCATCAGTGTGAATTATAATCTAAAGGATATTGGTGAATATTTTTTAATAGGCGCCAGACTACAGAGTCTAAATTACCTCTTTGAAGTGAAAATCTTATTTCATTGGGAGTAAACGGGCGAATGACGTTCGAAAGAACCTTCATTTACACCGCCTATTTGAAATCAAACAAGGATTGTCAACCAAGATTAAAAGAGAATGGTGGAATGGAATTGCAACTTTTAGGTACGTATATATTTCTATCATGAGTTGTAATAATAGAAAGGCATATATTAATTTATGTGCATTTCTATTGGACATAACGTACAAAACTTGACCATTAATCCAGTTGAAAGTTATTTTAATGTAAATTGTAAAATTCCTCTAAAAGCTTATGTCGAACAAGATAAACAATTATTTCGATTTACATCATCGGTTTGAATCCTTTCAATTCAAATTCTAATGTTAAGTGGATATAGAGGGCTTGGCTTCCAAACTCATTATTTTTCATTCATTTGTGCTTTTTTAATAGTAAAAATGTACCTATTAGAAACAGTTTTAAGTTATTTGATTAGTTTTTAATACTCAATTAAGCATTGCAAATTCTTATTAAAATTAAAAAAAAAAATTATGTTGCCAATTCATTGAAATAATTTTAATATAGTCTTGAAGTGTCATTAATGGCAATTAGAAATTGTAGAATTAATTGTTGTGTTGTATTCCCATATGTTAAAAGTGTACAGAATTTTGATTACTGTATTTAAATTGAGACTAAAGCCTATCATGTTCTGTAAATAATTGAACAAAATAATAATGCATTCCTAAAAAACTGCTGTAAAACACTTTCTATTTTTTATTTTTTTCAATTTTCAATAATTATCACTTTAATTATATTTTCAAATACTATTGTATTAATTTTATTTTTCAGGTAGTTTTTGGCACAGGTGATGGAAATTGGTCATTGAAACAGGTGATGGTTCATTGATACAGATATTCATGGATATTGTTCATTCTAAATGGCTATTGCATTCTATGACAAGATCATGAACATGTATTTGAAGGTGATGCCAATATACATTTTGCAAGCATCATGGACTTTTGATCTCATTCATATTTAACATTCACAAAATGTGTATACATTAATTGTTCAATTTTTTAGTGTGTATCATTTTTGACCAGGCAAATTATTTTAAAATTCTCATTAGGTAATATAACTTGTATCATAATTTTGTTATTGTTTCAATGTGTACTATGAAGTAGTGTTCTCAGAATGACTACAAATGAGTATGAGTAATATAAAAAATTCACATTCCCACTAGTGTCAATAACTTCAAAATGCTGGTTTTTCAGGACATTGTTTTACAACTAGAGTTCTGAATCAAGTTCATGGAGTATGACAATTTGTAATTTTCTTTTGAAAGATTATTAATTTTTACTTTGGTTTCCAAGGAAAAAAGGTTTCAAGTTTTTCATAATTTAGGGTTCTCCATTGTGTGCTGTTTGTGGCATATAGTATGGATAACGCTGCATTCTCAAACATGCAATGATTTTGGCTATTATTCATCTTCAAAATTACCAGAGAATAATATCTCAGATTGTGTTAATGATTCTGGGGCAAAGAAATGTCATTACTGTTGTAATAGTGTTGACCTTGATAATTTTCTGAAACATTTCCCTTGCCAAGTGAACAAAATACTTTCCTCCTGAAATAAAACAATTCAATATTACTAGACATGATTCTCGTGCCCTTTAAAATGCTAAAACCTGCATTCATATGCCAGATAAAATTTGACAAAACATGCACAATCAAATTTTAGCTCGGTATTTTTTCATTGTCTTTTGAAACAGGAACACTAAACAATTTTTCAAAATTTTACTCAATAAAATTCATCCTTTTGTGAGAAATGAATCTTTTTGAACATTCTACTTCATCACCAGATGTAATTGGAGCATATTTGTAAGATGAAATCTGAGCCAATGTGAGCGGTGCCCCGCTGGTGTGGGGAGAGTACTGGTTAGGGGAAACCCGCTAGCCGACAGTAGGTCGCGCCGGATCTCGCCATCCAGCGGAGGAGGAATCTGCCATCTCCCGAGGACAGCATGCACCACACTTACGGGACTACTGACCTAAGCTGTTGACGCGCCCGGAATCACTAACCAGCCAACCAATCAACCAACCAACCCAGTTCTGCGGTTTTGAAAACCATTATTTTAGTTTTGGAGGTTCTTCACATGAAGGCCCTTGAGCTTTTTCACAATTTTCTGAAATATGGCTCGAACTTTTGTCATTTAATTTCTTGCAGGAATAGGATGAATTATACTTATTAAAATGGCATAGGCCCGATTTTCACTGTTTAACCTGATTTTTTGAAAATTGCAAAATTTAGAAATTTTTTCGGCATCTTCTTCCTATTAAAAATTGAAGATTTTCCCCTTCAAATGAAATTTCTCCAAAATGAGTTCTTTCATTAGGTTGTACATATTTGTGTGGGAATTCTAGTAGTTTTCCGCAATATTGAGAGAAATAAGTGCAATATTAAAAAAAATAAGGAACAATAATTTCTCAAAACCGGCTCCAATGTTTTTCTTTTAAGTTTTGATGGGGATAGTGCTAAACGTACTGTATCAATGAAAAAACCCATTTCGCTGTATTCTTTTGATTTTTCAGTTTCACAACTTTTTTTACATCTCTCACCTAGGTAATATTTGCACTATTGGCGATTTGTGTACATTACTGCATTTATGAGTACATATGTTTCAAATGATGTCTTATCAACTTTCTCGGAAAAGGAAGTTTTCTGTGAAAATGAGATCCAGATCCCGCATTTTCAGAAACGCTCAAATGTGATATTCTCGAAAAGGGCTCCGATTTTTTTCTTTCAATCTTTTGAATGGATAGTGCTGAATGGCTAGACAACATGACATTAATGCTACTTTGATGTATTCATTTGTTTTTTCAAAAAATGCACAAATGTAATTTTTTAAATATCTCTCCAGCCGTTAATATTTACATTACCAACGTTTTGTATATATTATTGCATTTGTGAGCAATTGTTTGAAATAATTGCTTGGGAAGTTTATCGAATACGCAAATGTTTTGGGTGAAAATAAACTTCAAAATACGCATTTTCAGAAACTCTCACACATTTTCTCAAAAACGGTTCCAAAGTTTAGGTAGAGGTTTTACTCTTCTATAATACTCGTATTATTAAATTATTGTTTTAGTTCTACCATTAAGGGACTGAATAAATGAAAAAAAATGTTGTTTGGGCGGCGATAGATGGTAGTTGGGAAGAGGATGAGGCTAAATTGGAAAGCTAGCCCAGACTAAAGAAATTTGGAAATGAATTAGTTCGAAAAAGTCTGACATTCTATAGCACCAACAGTTTTTTTTGTTTTTTGCAATTTTCGAAAATACAGAGAGTACGCCGAAAATAGGACCAATACCACCTTCTTCGCCGTTCTTTAATTAAAGAAATTAAAGAAAAACTTTTAAGCAGTTTTTGAGGAAATATTTTTTTTTTTCAAAATTATCTGTTTCACGCAAAAATAAAGAATATTTTCGAAAAAATCAACAGGACCTTATTTCAAGAACCTGTTTTTATGAACAAAGTTCATTAAGAAATATTTCTATCTTTAATATTGTAGTTGTAGGAATACGGCAAAGAAAAATAACTTTCGCAATTTTCGAAAATTCAAGGAGCTCAATGATAATGCAGCCAGCACCACTTTCTTTGCCGTTCTTTGCTACATAAGAGGAACAAATTTACAGAACAAATTTTAGAATCTTTCATTTACAGTCAGATCTTTTAGGCACTTGTGCTCAGAAATGCAATAATGTACACAAAACGCCGATAATGTAAATGTTAACGAGAGAGATATAAACAATTACATTTTTGTAATTTTTGCAAAAAAACACAAAAGAATGCAGCAAAAGGGCGCTTATGTCATCTTATACGATGCATTCAGCTTTTACCATACAAAGAGTGTGAAGAAAAAATTTGAAATCGTTTTTTCAGGAAATATTGTTTTTATTATTTTCTGATATTGCCCACACATCACTCAAATTATCACGAAAAGGACTAACATTTTCAAAAAGGTATCTATAACATTACTTTTAGAACTAATTGTGGACAAGATATCTTATTTGAAAAAAATCTTCAATATTATAGTTGTGCGAAGTCGTCGAAAAAAAAAATCGTAAACGTTTGTAATTTTCGAAAAATGAGAGTCAACAGTGAAAATCAGACCTATGCCATCTGAATAACATTATTTCTCTTTATTCGTACTAGAAATTTAAAGAAAAAATTGAAGACATTTTTGAGAAAATTTTGAAAATGTCAAAGGGCCATCGTGTAAAGTGCCCAAAATTTGTAAAGATTATTCTGCGAAATAGCAGTGCTTTGTGTCGGACCAGATCTTTCAGGCGTTGTTTATAGACGGGTGGACGTTTTTAAGAAAAGGGGAATTTTTTCGGTATCAAGGGGCCCCAAATTTGTGTATTTCCAATGAAATATCGAAATCGATTTTCCGCAGCTCTACATAACTCTCTCTATACTGTGGATATACTCCGTATGAATGTACTATACGAGAGGGTAAAAATATATCTTCATATATGTAACTGTTGGAAAGTTAATACTTTTACCACATTTTCAAAAATTCATTAGTTTTACTGAAAATTGGAGCGGAGGTATTAATACTTGTAATTTCGATAAAATGTTCGAGAGGTTTCGAGAAAAAGTAGGGGCCATATTTGAGAAAATTTCAAAAAATTTAAAGGGTTTCATATAAAATACTCCCAAAATTAAAAGATCTATTCGAAGTTCGAGAGACGATAATATAATTCACATTCGTTGAGTTACATACTTGGTGATATTTACTCTGGAATAGCTGCTGTGAATTGTATTAGCCAGAGACGAGGGATAGATGAACCCCTTACAGAAATACATATGTGTGAGACGGGTTGCATACTCCCACAGAGCCACTAGGCTAACACTTAAGCGTGATCAATTTCGTTTAGTTGGCTGGGCAAAAATAGTTTCCCGTAAACTGAAGGTCACATATTAGCGAAATAATTCGAATAAATTTTTGTCGAAATGTAATCTATTCTTCAAAATAAAAGAAGAGAACATGAACATAGGAGGAAAATGTTAATGATATGATACCAGGTCTAATATACTACTTCTATTTTCGTCGGACTGACTTAGGCGGCTCGGGACATCAATTGATGTCACTGCAGTGCCTCAGTCCGTGAGGTTCTAGGGTTCGAGTCCTGGCAGTGACACGATTTTCAATACTAGCTTCATAGCTTGGTCGTATTCAGTGAATTCGAATATCTTGACTGAAGGAGAATTCGAGCAGCTGGCTGCTCTGATCTGTAGTTTACCGCAGTTCCTCCAATCCACCAGGTGAATTCCCCAGTAGGTCCATAACAAATGGGCCAAAGACCGCATGCGACCTTTCTTTCCTCTTCCTTGTCCTATTCTCATCCCTTACTTACATATACTTATACCTACATGCACTACACTACCACACATGCAGGGAGACCAGACGGGAGCTTGTTCCGGTTGGAGCGGTGCCCCTTGGCGAGAGATACCTGGTTGTGGAAAACCCTGCAAGCTAATGTGTAGGTCGGCAAATCTCGCTATCCAGCAACGGAAGATCACCGCCACCTTCCATGATACAAAATGCACTACACTTACGGAACTAATGACCTTAACCGTTTACGCGATATTCCGAGGTTCCTCCGATCAACATCAGACGAATGCCAGAGCAGCATTCTAACATCCGTACGGTCCACGCGCGATCTTTCCCTCCTCTTCTTTGTCCTACCCCCACCTCTTACATACACTTAAACTTACATGCACTACACTACCCCACATGTCGGGAGCTTAGAGCACGTAACGACTGGGGCGGTGCCTCGCTGGTGGGAGATGTCTGGTTAGGTAAAATTCCACGAGGCGACGTGCAGCTGGCCCCCGGATTTCGCCATCCAGTGGAGGAAGATCACCGCCGCTTCCCGCGATAAAAAAAAACATGCACTACACTTACGGGGATAATGACCTTAGCAGTTGACGTGACTGGAATCACTAGTCAATCAAGCGAAACAATGATTAGTTTTGTAATAAGAGAACCCAAGTGTTGCAAGTTCCCAACAAGAAATTGCTCTCGTCTTTCCGATATTCGCAATGATTAGTGAGCTATCTGTTCCTTACCAAGGATACAACTGTCTTCAGAAATAGCGCTCCCCGCATCTTTCGCTTTTAGAAGGTAGAATTTCACAAGATAGGCGGAGTTTTCTTCGAAAATTTTGTATTGGATCGACGTTTGGTGCATGCAATTCCTGTTAAGCATGCTTGCTATGATGCCAAAAGAGAAAGTTTCAAGAACTGCATTGCTAAAATAGTGGATTTATGAAGAAGATCCACGGCGGACAGAAGATGTATTTTTTGCCAGTATTGTGAAAAGGTGGTAAACTGTGCAAAGAATATTTCTTACAACACAAAAACACTTCAACTCATGCGAAAAAACAGTGAAAAAAACTATTTTCAAAACTGACTTGTGCCATGCTGCAAACATTCCAAATTTTCAAAACTTGAAAATCCAACATTTGACCAGTTTAACCAAGAAAATATACAAAATATAAAATTTCTCCCAGGTCAACTCATAGGAAATATTATCTAACTCCACAATATGTTTCGACAATAGAAGAAATTTGATTTGTTTTTAGAGAATTCTGTTCATTCTTTATGTAGTACTTATTATGTATAAATTTTAATATTATTCAACCATATTGCCCATTTCCTTGCCAATTTTTAAATTTTAAGTGCCCATTTGCATGCTTATTTTGGACCTTTTTTGTGCCTATATGCCCAAACTCTGTTTATTAAACATCAGAATCCTTACCTAACTTTCTTGTCGCTTCTCCTGGCTAAAACATAAAACATTTTATCGAAACAAACATTGGCATGTACGAGTACATTATATATGTATGTAACCGTTGGAAAACAATAAATATTAATATTCACACATAACATTGCACAGAAAATTCATTCATACAAGCGCACATTCATTTTCCCCTTATTTTTATGGTCATTTACGTCTAAAACTTTAACGTTCCCCCACTGCAAACATTCTTGTCCTTCTCACAGTGTCAAGTAGAAATATATATTTAAAAAGTGTTCATTTTCCTGGTCGATGATCGACGTTAGCTCCATCAAAAAATCAGCCCACATGTTGCCGACTTCCAGGATTACCATTTCCATTTAGATCCATTTCTGTTTGCATTGGTGCTTCACTTTTTCAACATCACATTACAAAATGGCTTCCCTCTCAGATCCGTCATGTATCAAATCTACTAACATTCTGACTTCACGTATTCTATTTTGCTTAAGTTCCATAAACAATTGCTATAAAGATATAATTGCATTTTTTCCTTTCAATTTTGCTCACAATTAATCATGTTCCCTTTCATAATTAAACTAAATATTTTCCTGATTATTTTGTTTATATTTTAATGTCCTTTTCGGCCCATTTAGTTTATTTTACTTACATCACGATTTTGGTGGGCACTGCTCAATTGTCTTACGAAAACATTATGATTCTTTTTGAATTAACCCTAATGTTAAATTAAACCTAATGTGTGCCTAAATATTTGTCACAACAAGATCTCCTTTCTCTATTTAGTTACTTCAGTCTGTTTCCTGTTTTCACAGGTCATCCGTTCCAATGTAATAAGTAAATAAACACTGTTCTCTACAATTCAGTAATTTGTATTTGGTAAATATGTCGCCTTCGAGTCTATTGAAATATATTAAATTCATTGTTTTTGACAAGTCCGTCTGGATCATCACAATATCTTTCATGTCCTTGGGGAAATGCTAGTGTTCTTCACTGAAATTTCTCTCAAAAACAATTAAGGTGAAAGTCGAGATGGCCATGAAGGAAATTGAGCTTCTTGTATTAATCATTTTTTTTCCAAGCTATCAGGATGTATTCCACAAAGTACTTGAAATATGGGTGTTTTCTGCTTTCTGGGACGAATGTTTCACATTTTTGAATTCTGTCCAAGCCAGTCTTCCTCAAGGACCTCTAATTCTCAAGGCCTTTGTATGTCATTAAATTTCTTATCGGAAAACCCACAAAATTTTCTTCTTTAAGTTCAGCATTAAACAAAAAGCTGTGATTTTGCAAAAAATTGTGAATTATCTTAAGCTGTCACCAACTTTACAGATTCCCTTATTGAATTATTTCATGTTTCCTAGGTAAATATGGTGAGGTGGGGGAGTGATCAAATTTGGATAACCAATTCTTTGAATACCTATATTGTTATGCCTTTCAACTTTAATCATACAAAAATAGCAATCATTCACATGACTTGCTTGCTCTGACCACATCTTTGGAACACAAAGGCCAACACTCACTACTCAAGACTGCTGCCTGACTGCTCTCCTTTGTTCCACTTTCTTAAACTCATCACACATGTATGACACAGACCAGGAGAGGTGGCTCAGGGCATCAGCTGCTGTCTCTGTAGAGCCTCTGATTGGGAGATCCTAAGTTTGAGTCCCGATGGTGGCAGGATTTTGTCAGCTAGGTCAAATTCAGTCGCTGTCTGGAGGAATCTGGTTGCTGTCTGGTGGCTAATTTTGTCTCTTATTCTAATTTTGATTTTAGCAAAATTAGAAGTTCTAATTTGTCAGTGGTAGAGGCTGTTGAAGACGTATGTTAGATTCCACAGTTCTCAACTATTTGAAACATTTATGGGTTCTTTTTGCTTTATAAACAAGTAAATAGCAACATTATCACATATTACTTTCATTACAAAAACACTTTTGATGGCAAGACTCTACCTTTTCCTATATTTTACACCCAAACAACAGGGAAATATTTGATAGGTCCGAAGGATAAGGATCCCATTTATCACTGTAATTTTTTAGTATTACTAGTTCATACTAAATTGTTCATGCCCTGACATAAATTAACTTCTTCCAACCTGCAAATTTTTCTTTGAAAGATTTCTGATAAAAAATGTAGTTAGTTTGATCACATGTATAAAATATTAAAAACAAAGAATAATAATAAATTCAGCAAATACTTAGAGAATATTATTGTAAAACAAAAAATAGATGATAAATGTTGAAAAATATATGGTTATTTCCTTCATTAACTGGCATTTTAGTACTTTAGTTTTAAAGGGAGTACTGTGGTCATCCATGACATATGGTGTGACGTGAGTAGGCTCTACCCACTGTGAGTCAATATGCTTTAGGTCCTAACTTGTCACTGACTAATCTGCCTCAGGGAAACAGCTATTGATACTGAGGTTTCTCAAACCAGAAGGTCCTTGGGTTCCAGTCCTAATGGAGGCAGATTTTCAACTTGCTTAAATTGGTCACTGTCTGGAGGAGAATTCCTGCAGTCAGCTGGTCTGATCAATAGTTTTCTGTGGTTTCTCCGATCAATACCTAACAAACACACCAAGGACCTCATTCTTTCCTTATACTTGCCCCCTCATCACCCTTGACACACATTTACGCGCACTAAACTACCACACACGTCAGACCAGACAGGAGCTTACAGCTTAACTTAGCTGGGGCTGTGTCCCCATTGGGGAAGATACTTTGAAAAGGAAACCCATGCAAGCTGACATGTACGTGACACCAAATCTCATGTTGCAACAGAGGATGAACACCGTCACCTCCTTCACTATAACATGTACTACACATGGACTAATGAACAAAAAATAGTTGATATGCTTGTCTTGCCGATTGAATTTTCATCCAATTCAATATTCCTGTGCATTTAAAATTCATCTCCTTGTCATAAAGCAATGGCAACTACATGAAATAAAATAAAGTTAACCAAATCATCATCTTCAAAACAATCTCTTGTTTACATAAAACCACAAAACTCTCCCAGTACTGGACATGAACTATGAATTATCTAGAAACATCTACGATATATTTTGAGAAAATGTTCTCCTTTTTAAGTGGAAATTAGTAGGATAGATAAAAGGAAATTAAAGACAACGGATATACAAAAGTGATGATCATGTATTAAATTTTTAAATTACACAAAATTAGTAGTAAAGTACAGATATGAAAATTTACATGTTTGTACTTCAGTACACCACAACAATATATTTCATCACAACATACATATCATCACTGACACAAAAGATCACATGATGGGAACACAAGTTCCAATATGTACATTTAATTTGCATCATTCATTAGATCAGGATGCACAGAAGATTTTGATGTTTTGATGACAATACTGATGACTTGTTGCCTTAAGGATATCCTCCCATAAAATTAACAAAAGTTTTGGAAATAAATTAATTTTCTCTTCTTTATCTTCATCTTCTTTGTGATATCTGTTCATGGGAATGTAGATGCCACCTAGACAAAGCTTTAGTCTCTTGTCAAACAAACTTTATACTTCCATTTTCTCTGCTTCATGCACAATGATCATTCCTTTGACTAACAGGAAAAACAACTCCCTAACATGCAGTCTTGAGCCAGTCTTACATTCTTGTATTGTCAAGATACTAAGTATCTCTGTTACTTTTTCACTTATTTAGATGTCCTTCATTACCAAAACGTACGTAGTGTTCAAAGTTGAATAATGAAAGAACATGATAATAGTTGTCTCTGCTGTACAAAAGCCAGCAATTGTTTAAAACAAATTCTAGAGAATTTGTAATCATTTGATATTAAACCAACAATGACACAACACAATTCACACATGAATGAACATGTGAACAGATTTTCTCGTTGCCACAAATGTTTTAGAGATTATTTAATTGTGCTGCTGATTCAAACTGTGATGTGTGTGATGGTGCTTATGATTATTTTCTTTGCCTTCTTGGTCTGAGACTATGTCCCCTTCTTCTTGTTTGATGCGGCCCAAACCACCAGTTCCATATTTACTGCAAGGATTATTATTGTTGCTCTGCCTGTTAGGTTGCTGACTTGATGGAACTGCTGCCAGAAGGCCTGCAAATACCAAACCTTTAATTAAAATGTGGCCTACAAATTTTATTATGAAGAACGAAGATGTGAATAGAATATTTTTTATTGCTGACGTTTGGCCAAAGATATCATTAAATCCTTGAAATTTGATCTGGACTTCGACTTATTAAGGTAAGGTAGTCTTTTAATCTTAAAAATGTTGAAAAAAATGTTTTTTTTCTTTTCAAGAACACATTTTTTGGACTTGATTTTATTGTTATTTCATACTATTTGAGTATATGCAAAAAGGATTATTATCAGCTAATAGAGACTTCATTTTTAAAATTATTCAAACCTTTTTAAATATTTGCCTCTGATTACTAGAAGGTAAGGAACCAATTGCTTTACACAAAGAATAATTCTTTTTAATTCATGGCACTGACAGTGTTATTATCTGATGAATCAAATCTCACCAATGTTTCATATATTTTTTAAATCAAGTTAGTAAGTTGAATTATTTTGAACTGTCATTTAATAAACCAGTAATGCAGTGACCTCTTTCTCATAATACCATCTCAGCAACATATAAAGAAAGAGGTCATCTGTAGTAATATCGTCTTTCTCTTAAGTAAAACAATTGAAGGTTTCTCTTGAAGAGCAAACTGTATATGCAGTAATATATATGTTTTTGTACGTGTGGAGGACTGGTAGAGTTTCCATTGTAGTTTCAGAAAAAATGGGAGGAATTACAAAAAAATATATAATACGTACATATAATAAGAATGACCAAGAAATATAATGTGAGGAACTTGAATACACGCTACTCGTCAGGCCATGGCGGAGACTTTAGGCTGCTCACCGGGAGGGCCTCTGTACTTGCTCAGCTGCTGATAGACCTGCTTCATGCGCTCAATATTGATGCGGGATGCCACAGCATGGTTTACCATAGGCAGAGAGTACTCCTTGCCCACAATACATCGAGCTGCACGCTGTACACTCTCGGGAGCATTCCAAGGTTCATGAATGTACTTTGCAGGAAAATTCTTCAGGACAGGCAGGTACTTTCTGTGAACAAGATGAACAAAGATGTTTACAAATAAACTATTTAGGAATAATCTCCAATATGTATCTTCTTCTTACATTATAAACATTTTTCATTTATAAGAATTTCAAGAAAATTGAAAAATGAATGCAAAGTTTAATTACAAATTATGCTAATAATGAAATGCCATTCTGATACTACGCAATCAATATCCAGGGTGAATTTGTGAAAATAATATTAAATAATTTTTGAAACGTTTATCCTGCATTATCTGTGAGAGGATAATGATTATGAACAAGTATTTAACTTTACACCTCAAAAAATCAAATCAAGTTATAACTCTGGGGAATGTGTATGGTTTTGTTAGATACTTAAGAACTTGAGAAAAATACAAAAACAAATAAAGTTTTAATTTTAATAATTTGCAAATATTTGATTGTATTGTTCCGCCCATTCTCTTATTGCATGTACTGACAATTCTCATACTCAATGTGCCACTGCTTATGACACAGGTGACATCATGAAACAGCAAGGCTCCAAGGAAGAAGCCATCTGCCATTAGAATTTTCCAATCATGTGAAGCATAAAGAACCAGGAACACCTTCGATATTCTTGGTATGTAAAGAACTATTGTACTGTATATATCATATACTACATTTTTGTGATACTTGAGAAGCAATTTTTGTTAAAATATTTCATTTATTACAGTGTTTTAAGAGAGTACATTTTTTGTTGTTGATGTTGAACAGTGTGCACACCACTTTTCGGATAACCATTTTGTGTGGTTTTGTTTAGCAGAATTTTTGTTGCTGAAGGCCACTCTTTATTTATTGAATTCATGATAATTAACTTTTTTTATAATAATTGTATAATTTATAATAATTATTGTATAATTAAATAATTTCATAATTGTTGTTTCTTTTAGCTTTTCTTTTACTAGTTGTGGTTTTTTTTTAAATTTCTAAAACATAAAATCTGTGATTCACTTATTTAGTAATATTTATTTATTTACAAATTAGTTTTCTATACGAACACAAATGTTACTAACCTCACATTGTTGGTACTTTTATTACCCATTCAACTATTTATGGTTAAAAGTGGGAGAAGGGATTCCGGAGATCAAGAAAATGTGTGCAAATTTGTATTTCTGCCCTATACATCAGATAGTGTTTTTACTGCTTATCGACAAAAATAAATAAATTAAAAAGCACATCCAAAAATGAGTAAAAGATGATATTTTAAACAGGGTAGAAAAGAAAGAAATTTCAATGCATTATTATTGGAAACACTGAATTCGTTTTGAAATGCTTTAAAAATCTTTTACTAACAATGAATACCAAAAAGTTATTTTTAAATTCAAACAATTTGGTGATTCAGTAATTTCTAAAACATCCTCAACCCACTTCAAATCCCAGAACATTTAGTCATATTTACTGGAACAGTAATATTTCTGAAAAGTATGACTCCACAAAGTATAATGCATTTACAATGGAACCTGTGTATTAAATTTACCTGATGTAATCTCCATTTGGATCAGCTTTACGCCCAAATCTTACAGGGCAGTAACAGTGGAAAAATTGTTGAAAAAATGATGAACAAGACAACCACATCCACATTCCCGCATTTACAGACCAGTCAGCATCAAGAAGAAGCTCTTCAAATACCTTTTAAATGAAACAAAGATATTATAAAGTGAACTGTGATAAGAAGTTTAAACAAAAAAGAATTCTAAGAAGTTAATGTAACTGAAATATAGATTTCCATTGTTGGTCTCTTATTGAATATATAGAAGAAAACCAAAATAATAATAAAATAAGAGTAACGATTGAAGGGATGATTTTCCTCTAAATTGTTTACATTATTGGAAAGTATTACTTAATTGTCTAAACTATTGGAAAGTAATGCCAATGGAAATGAGATGTAACATTCAGTTTTGATCTAAATCTCTCAGTGGATAACCAACTTAAGTTTTACCAACATTTTTATGTCAATCATCTAAATATAAAAAATTACATATGTTACCTCTATAATGCCTTAATATAAAAAATCATTTCTAAATACATTCAGATATATTTTTGACAAATTTATTATTTCACATTAGCAGTAAATACCTTTAAGAAATGTTGGGAGAATAAAAAGTGTTTGAAACTTCAAAATGTAATTACCTTCATGCCTTCTTCCCATGAAATCCATAGATCACCTCTAGTGAGGAAGCATGCAACAGCATGCCTTGCCAAATGGTGTATCCAGCCTTCTTCTCTTAATTGAGTCATAATGGCATCAATCCAGGGGAATCCAGTCTGGCCCTATGCATAACAAATCTCTGGTCAGAGTAAAAAACAACTAACAAAACAAAACTCTCTTATTCAAGCATGAATTCTTGAAAGTTATGAAGTACTTTTCCTTTAGATTTGTTATTAAAAATTAATCCTCCTTTAATTGCAAGAACACACTTATTACACACGCTACTTTTCTAAAATGTAGATATATAAATAACACTTCACTTTGTACAGGAAAGTAGTACTGGCAAAAATATTACTTAAGTAATTTTTTGTGGCCAAAAATGAAACTAGTACTTTGAAAAATTTTAATATTTGCACTTATCCTTCCATCCATACTTACAGTGGCCCACTTAGCTAAGGCTTCTGGATTACGATCCCAAGGAATTTGAACACAGATAGGATTGCCATTCATTCGATCAAAGTTGGGGTTATTTGTGGCAGCACAGTAGAAGAATTCTCGCCACAACAGCTGACCGTGTAATGACAATGGGGGGCAGGCCTTTTTAATCTGCAAAAGTTTTAAAGGAAATTAAACTTAAATCTTTACCAAGTTTTATTTAAATATTTTTCTAGAGGAATTATTATAATAGTCTCAAATTCTAATAATCTTTTCAAGGTATTATTTTCTTCTTTTGTTCAAATAAGTTATCAGGAAACAGCACTAATAAGTTTGGCAAAGATTTTGACAAATTTGATATAAAATTTGTCATATGTTAATTTTTAAAATACAATCATAGAACATAGAATAAATTTTTCTTGAAACAAACATTTACAAACCTTTTTGTACAGATCCGTCAATTGGTAATAGAACAGTCGGGTAGAAAGGCAGCCAAACCTAAGATATGGACTAAGTCCTGTTTGTGAAGCTTGGAGAGATTGAGGAGTCATCTTGGGTCGGCCAAATGATGCCACCCATGCTTTCCTCTCAAGGTGCCTCTCCAGACGTGCCAAAGCTTCTGATTCTCCTCCAGTCCAGACAGGGGGTAGCAGACCTTCCGTGTCGAAACCTGTCCAAATACATAGCTTGATAAGCTTTTCGGTTGCAGTTTGTTACATTTTTTTAATAAATTTGTTTTATTCATAAGTGAACACAATCACTGTCCAACCTAGGAGGAAACTATTTTTTATTTTCATGTGAAATAATATCCTTAAAATTAATTTCAATTTCTTAGAACCTTTCCTGCTTTTTTGAATGTTATGGATTTGCTGAATAAGACAAAAATCTTATACCATTGTAAATTCCAAAACTATGTAATTTTCATAATAATGCTATTGGCACATGTGATTCTACATGATGATAGTTATTTGCAACAATGAATATAAAAGTAAAAAATGCACCGCTTTTCCTTCAGCATTTCTCGCTACTGCAACTTTCTCTCTACTGCAAAAGCAGTAACAAAAAAGTTAAAAAAGTGAAAGTTAAAAAGAATTTCACAAGATCTTATGTAATGAATGAATGAATAAACTTTCATTAATGTCCATTAGATATTATGAAAGAACTTTCTAATCATGGAAAATATAATAGAAAATATGGGCTAAGCATGTGGTGTGTGGTGTGAAGTAAGCAAAAACTAAGTGGTACTAACTGTTTTAAAGAATGAGAAAATAAAAAACAACTAACAAAGGCTTCAGGGGGTAATGGCTGCAAGAGGCCATGCTTCTTTTCCTTGAATCTGCCAATGGAAAGTTCATCTCCCAAGTTTCAAATTGTTCCCTCTAGAATTAATTCTCATGAGCGAATGAAATCTTTTTGCTCTGGAGGACCATTCACTATTTTATTTATGACCGTGATGCAAATAAAAGCTTAAATATAAATTAAATATCTAAAATTTATATGTATGCTCAAATGAACCCTGCTTTTATTGTTTTATTGATGTTTTTATACAAGAGATGTAATAATTAATAAATTGACACATTGAAATTTTCGTAAAATGTTTTAGCTGTGAAATAAAAGTCGCAGCAATGAATTAATAGAAAAAGCTACTAGAGGATAAAACTGTTCTTAAATTGCCTAGCCATGATTAATATATAATGTTTTATCTTATTCGTTAGCATTTCAACAATATTTTGTAAACATATGCCTTTATGATTAATGGTTTTATACTGACTTCACCCTGTTCCCTCTATTTCATTGGATATAATAATGAGCCATTTTATGAGCTGCAGGAAGACTTATGACATTGCATATAATAAATAATAATAATAATAATAATAATAATAATAATAATAATAATAATAATAATAATAATAATAATAATAATAATAATAATAATAATAATAATAATAATAATAATAATAATTAATTGAGTCACATATACCATTTCAATCGTGTATGACGAGTCAGATATGATAGATGCAGGTGCACAAGTTTTCCTGGTCTCCAGATTTTCTTTTTCTCTTACTATACACTATTATGAGTAAAGTTATAATAATCCACTCCGAAAACGTAAGTAAACGGCATGTAAGGGCGGTGGAATAAAATTAATTAATTTCAGAGCGTGCGTTTTTCGTTTGGTGTTTCTAAGAAGCAGCGGCACCCACCGAGCTCCTCGAGCGTGGGCACGCCGAAGCGGTCGTCGTGGTCGTCGTGCAGCGGCGTGTGGATGCCCTCGATGGCGCGCGCCGTGATGCGCGGCTCGGCCGCCGGGGGCGAATCCATGGACGCCACCACCGTCTGGAACTGGTGGTACGTCAGCGGCGGCTTGCCTCCGTTCTTCTCGATGATGCTGCGGAAGAACACACTCGGGTTACCGCCGGAGTTACCAGGTTAGGTTGGGAGGTTCATGGAAAGATTGATGATACCCGGCGCGTCAACCGCTATGACTGTTAGTCCCGTAAGAATAATGAATGTCTGGAGGTGGTGGTGCTTCTCCCTCGTTAGAATGTGAGATCGTGCGATCTACCGACCTACACGTTGGCTAGCAGAGGAGATTTCCCCCAGCCGGACACTGCCCCAAACTGGACAAGCTCTAAACTCCCGACTGATCTCCCTACGCGTGGTACTGTAGCGCAGATAAGTGTGTGTGCACGTATGTGTGCGTGTGTGTGTGTGCGTGCGTGTGTGTGTGTGCGTGTGTGTGTGTGTGTGTGTGTGTGTGTGTGTGTATGTGAGTGTGTGCACTTGGACGCGGGAGAAAAGATGGCCCGGGGTCCATGGCCCGTATGTTTGGGTACTACGTACTGCCCCAGCAGACCCGTGGTATTGATCGGACAAATCACATAAAACTATCGATCAGGGCAGCCGGTCACTAATGAATACCTTATCTTAAGGTGGACAGCGATAAAGAAGAAAGCAATTGTTTAAAATCAAGTTTTGCGAACAACGAATCACCTCTATTTAATGACTCCTCGAAAAGGGAATCTTACATTTGAAAGCCAAAACCGAATTTTCTACATTTATACATTTTTAACAACCATGATAACCAGTTTAAAATAGACGGTTTATAATTTTTATTAACAAATTTTTAAATATCTACTTTCTTAGAGTAAAATGTCTTTAATATATGTTACGAAAGGATCAGAGTAAGGTAAAATTATTGAACATATTTATAAATAAAATAGACGAATTAATAAACATATGTTCAGTATTAAAAGCAAATTGTGGTTTGGAGTTTTCAAAACTCTCAGTGTTGGTGAAGTTAAGAGCATTATTAATTCAGAAAAAAATTCAACATAATATCATCTAAAATGCGTTGAAAAAAATGTAGAAAAGGAGAAATCTTTTGCAAAAGAGTCACTGAGGGTTCTGGACTGCATGGTTGTTGGGGCATTTCATTTCAGTCAATCATCTAACTTAAAAGGTGTGCAGAGCATTTGTTGGAGAATGTGAATGAAAGAGCATTAGTAATCGGAAACAAGTTTAAAATGGAAAACAATGTCATCTGAAATATGTGGGGAAAAAAAAGAAAAGTCTTATTTGAAAAGAGGTGGCTTATTTAGTACCACAGGTAAATGTAGCTTCACTACGCGCACGTTTTGTTGAGGTCTCCTTTAACTTGTAGTGGTAGCAGGAGCTGAGACTGAGTTACTATATTGTCAGCAATGCAGAAAAATTCAATCTTCAGTTCGTTTATTGTTGTAAATAGTTTTTCTGTAACTCGGGAACGGAAATGTCTAGTTTTTCAAATGTTGATAATCTCCCGCTTTTCTAAATTTTTATAATAATAATAATAATAATAATAATAATAATAATAATAATAATAATTATTATTATTATTATTATTATTATTATTATTATTATTATTATTATTGTTGTTGTTTTTGTTTTTGTTGTTGTTTTAACTTTCAATTATTTATCGTTAACATGTTGGGATGGAATTCTGGTACTCAAGAAAACGTGCGCAAATATTCTTCTTCCCATATGCCATATACAGTTTTTACTGTTCTTTGACCAAATAAATCAAATCAAATCAGGTGGGAGAGGGGGTGTAGGTGGAGGGGGGGGGGCAGGCCGCGAGTACTCACCTCTCGAGGCGGTACAGCGTGTGGGAGACGCGGCTCACGACCGAGATGCCCATCTCGCGGCACATGGCCATGATGTTCTGGTCGCGCACGCGGCCGAACGGCTCGGGGTCCTCCTCGAACGTCAGGTTGGTGGTGCCCCACTCCTGCAAGAGACGAGCGCCCGCGATTGAGTATTCAGTGTTTCCGGGCGCGTCAACTACTAATGGCCATTCGTCCCATATACGTAGTATATGTTACATAGGGAGACAGCGATGTTCCTCCCCTGCTGAAACGGAAGATCCGGATCCGACCTCGGCGGCCTGTATAGTTTTTCCCTTCTTCAAATATCCCCTAGCGGGGTATCGCCCCACCCGGAACTCGCTCTATTCTCCCGACTGGTTTCCTGTCATGTATGGAGGTGTGGTGCACGTGTGTGTGTTTTTGTGTATAAGGCGAGAGAAGATAATAAGGATATGTAAGAAAAGGTTCGTAGGCCGTTTGTTAGAGTACTGCTCCGGCATTCTCTTCGTATTGATTGGAGAAACTATTCATCAAAGCAGTCTGCCGCTGGAATTCTCGTCCAGACAGTGGTGAAATTCGGTGTAGCTATGTAGCTAGTGTCGAAAATCCGCCACCGTCGGGATTTGAACCCTAGGACCTCCCGATCAACGACGCTGCAGAGGCAACTGATATTGCCAGTGAACCATCGCTGCCGGCGTGTCTCTTAGGCCAGCAAGAAATAAGTTATGGGTCTCCGACGGTTTGGACATTATACTTTTCCGTGTTACTGCCCCGCGAGTTCCTCTAGATCGCCGGAAGTCACTGACACAATAATTCAAATAATTCACTTCTTTGAGATTTTGATGGAATTAGTCAAAAACAGCTACTTTTCAAGAAAGAAGTAAAAATTTTGATGTCATATCTTTCGGTTCAGTTTTTGTGTTTTTCTTATACCATTGGGTCAAATGTGACAAATATCTCAATAGAACTAATCCTTTTAGATCATTTGTGTTCTGTAAAATACACAGACACAAAAATTAGATTTTTTATTTTTTACACTTACTCCTCAACTCGATAATTTGTTTTCTCATCGAATCCATCACATAATTATATATTTTCTTAACTTCACGCGCTATAGAAATGATGACTAATTTTAACACAGCTTCTTGCGGAGCAGATTAGAACACGCGTGTTCGAAAATATCGAACTTTTTGAAATGAATAAGTCTGACAGAATATTTCATTTTTGGTGAGAGCCAACAAGAAACTCTCGTTAAATGAATCTTCATATTATTATGAATATATTATCTTCATATTATTACATTATTTATATAATTAAGCAATCTAATCTTGCGATCTTTCTTGAAGCCATTAAGGATTTTGTTCTGGAACGTATTAAAGCATTTTAGTATTTTAAAAGAGTGTTTCTACTTTTAAAATGGTTGAGAAATATCCATTTTTATATCGACACTGAGCTTGTATATTTTGGTACATCAGAATCTTTCTGGAACAACGAGATGTTCGAAGACCTCCTCTATAAATATTTGTACAAAACGAAAGGTGCATTGTGAAATAAACGCAGTTTAAGTAAATAGAATTAACATTAAATCAGAAAAACGGAAGAAAAAGTTTTCAGATTATTTCTACAATAGCATTTTTTCGACATTTCTCTTTGTATACCTCAACACACATGATAAGTGTGGTAATGAACTGCCGCAAAGCTGATAATGAGAACAAAAACCACGTTAAAAGATAATTCAAAGTTAACCTTTCTTTGACTAAAGCTTTGATTTCTCACAATTTTTATGTGATTGTGAAGGATTTCTTAAGGAGACAAAATTAAGTTTGATGTCGCGAGACGAAATCTGCTGAGTAATATGCTAAGGAGCGCCCAGAGACATGTCAATACGTACCTTAAATAACTTAGGTAGTGCATCAGCTGGCTGTCCTCGGACCACGAACAGCCGTGAGTTGAGCTTACGAAGACTTTGGTCCAGATCTTCTAGGCACTGCAGTAGGAACCTGCGAAAAAAGAACACGCCACATTATTCCCATTTGAATAGATTTTTGCGGATACGGATACAATCAATTTAGACTACATAATACAAGTTTTCTTGAAGGTAAAAGGAAAACACAAAATTTAAATTACCAAGTTGTTTATTTAGTTTTATTTAGTTGGCTATTCAGCGAGTACAAATGGTAATTTAGTTGTGGAGATATTGAAAACTAATCCAACGCGAGCAGAAATTGAAAGAAATCTAGGCAGTCTCCAGTCACGTGAGAGGTGTCTATAGTTTTGTTAGATACTTAGGAATTCGAGAATAACACAAATATATTAAAGCGGTTTTGATTTCGAGTGAAAAACGCACTAGAACGCAAAAAAACGCACATTAGATTGTGTTATTCTACCTTTTCTCAAACCGACTGAATTCTCATAATTAGTGCGCCACTGCGTACCGACACGACTGATGTCAAGTGATAGCATCGCTCGAAGGAAGAGACCAACCACCATTAAATATATATTTTACGTGTTGCTTTATGTATCAACAACTTTTTTGACATTCATGTGATGTAAAGAACTGTTCTTCTATGATTCCGTATATGCTATACTACAAGAATGTTATTGAAGTATTCGTGCAAGTAGTTTCCTGATTTTAATGTTCTTTTCCGTACCATTCCATTAAGTACGTGTATTGTTAGTATTATCCACGCCGTGACAAGTAAATTGATGTTTCTTTTCAGGTTTTCAAGTTTTCACAGTTTCCACTATTATTATTACAATGAGTACGGTCTTACATAAAACACAAAAAAATTACTCGTAAATGGGCTATTACATGGGGTTTAACACTTCTCTGCATTCATTTAACATTTCTCTGCTCTAGGCCTACGTTTTTTCTGACTTTACCTCAAAACATACGGGTGGCCGCACCCCGAGGGGTTTTCCAAACTTGGGGGGGGGGGAGCTAAAAGCGGAGATGAGGTTCCACACCCAAAGGAGGTGAATAAGTAAAACACTGCCATCCAGGGGCGGATCCAGCCGAACATTAGGGGGGGGGGGATTGTAGATTTTTGTAAAATAATAAACATTTTTGTTATTACATTGAATATTATTTATGTAGTACTGTAGGTATGATTGTATGCAATATTATTGTTTAAATAATTATATACCTCAAACATAATAAATATTTAAATCAATTTTTCCAAATAAACGAAGGTAGGAAAACTAGGCCTTTTTGGGGGGAGGGGCATGGGGGCCATGTGCGCCGCCAGTGCTGTATGTAAACTAGCAGAAGCAACCGACGCTGCCGTCTGTGCGCTGAACGGGCTTTCTTTCCTCCTTCACTCCAGAGGAAGGCTTTCGGCCGTCATCGACTGGCGGTGTCTCCCTCTGGCGATGGGCAATCGAACGCGGGCTACGGCGGTCACGCTGCGCCCCACGCGCCCACCTCCCCCCGCCCGGCCACTTGGGCGGCTTCTTCCATGGCGCTGCACCCCAGCCCACCACTCCCACCACTCCCCCTCCCCCCGCGCTGGCTACGTAACAGCTGCGGCGCCTTTCCACCACGGATGGCTGTTTTCCCAACCCACAAAAACCCACCTGAGTTTTTTAAAACTCAAGGAAGAAAACGTGAAAACCATTTTTTTTCTTTACCAGCATTATAAACGATCGTTTCCGTTGCAAGAAATCGTTCATAAAAGGGCATTTTATGGCACACATGGCATTTTATGGCTAGGCTTATCACCTTGCGCGTCGTCCCACCCGTACTCAACGCCCGGCCTCCGTGCGGGAGCTCATAATCTTACGTTGCCAATTGCAAATCTGATTTTGAAATTTGTTCCCAAAATTATTTTGTTTCTTTTACAAATTGTGAAAGCTATTATACATTATAATTATAAATTATAATACACTAATTAATAATAAAATTATAATACACTATATTTATAAATTGTGAGTTTTAAAAATAGCGTATGCAACTCGTTTATAACGTTGTTTTATTACATACGTAGAAATTAACTTCTAACATCGCTCCTTTTCAAAGCATATACTTATACAATAAAGCAATACTGTATACAATAAAGCAGTATAAACTAGTTTCTTAATATTCTATTCACGTTTTAAGGGTTTTTGAAATTATTTAAAAACATAACCAGACATAATTTTATGTAACGAAATATGGATTGAAAACTCACATTTAATGACAACTAAAGGGTAGAAACGCGTACGGAAAACAACACAGGCATAAAATTCAAAATAAAATAAACTGACTATAAAATACAAACTTCATTTACTAAATGACAACTCCAATTTCATCACAATAAACAAATACAAACAAATACAACACGAGTTCAATATAAGCTAATAAATTTGCAAACTTGTTTCGCACATTTGTTCGAATTACGAAAACACTTTTTTTTACTCTTCATTCCACCCGCTGACAGATTTCTCTGTTCAGACGAATCTATTCACTCCCGCCTAAAAACGTTGCTGGAAGATACTAGTTCGTTTGATGGCGTAATAAGCCAGGTTTGCGATAATAACTGGGTGATTTAAAGTTTATGATTCATAAATTACATATTACTGCTGAAAATCTACACAAATGCGCAAAAATTATGCCATATTATAGATAACGCATTCAATTTGTATAGGTCATAAATTACGTATTACTGTTAAGGGTACATAAAATAATATGGAATCCACACAAAATATAGAATGCACAAGAAGTATATAGCACTTCTCTTTTTTATGCATTCTCGGTAATTCGGCATTATCGTTAATTCGATAACTCAAGATTAATGGAAATACCGTTTCATTTCCAAGTGGTTTTATTGCAAAGTAGTAATAGTCTGTATGCCGTCAGCAGAAAAGAAAATTCAACATATTTACGCAAATCCACAAAAGTAATGTTTGTAAATTGCCGAACAAATTCTACCTCTGGCTATAGGAACCTTAACAGATGATACGGCTCTTCTTGCTTCGCATGACACTCCAGAAACTCCATCAAGATTAATCCAAAAACGTATCAAAAACCTAAGTAGCTGAAACGCATGCGTAATGTCAGGCTAGACTTCTGATATGAGCAACAAATACACTGTTAACAAAACCAAAGCAACTCACTTGACTTCATACTCGAAGATGATAAAAAAATTAAAAGTACCAATGGTTTATTGGTGAACATTACTCTCTGAGTTGTACCAAATTCAACACGTTTCCACGTATCCAACACGTTCGGGAACTACCGTATATCTCAAATCGGCGATAAACATCTCAACCTGATATACTAGTCGATATTTTACTCTATAATATCGGATCAGGCCTCACTTACGATTGTTACCTCGTATTTCAGGAACACGACTTCGCTTTGGGGTACTCTTTGTATTAAAGACAATTTTTCTCTAGTTCGGGAGGTGTTGTGAACAATTCTCTACTTCACATTGAAGTAGCCGAGATCCCACTGGCACGACCTTGGTTATTTACTGGCTGCACGCTTCCCGGGTGCACTTTTGTGAAGCAGGGGCGGATTAAGTGGGAATCCAATTTGGCGCCGTTGGCGGAAGCGAGAGGTTGCGCAACGGCGCGGGGCATCGCTCCGGGCGGCTGGAGCTTCCGCATTCTGCGCTTCGCACGGCGCAGCCCATGGGGTGGGCGGCTCCGGGAAACCAAGGCGGCGCCACCGGGCGAGGTCGCGGCTCCGCACCAGAAGGGAAGGGAGGGGAATGTGGGGCAGAAAAAAAAAGACGAGAAAAGAGGAAAATAGTGGCAAACGAAGGGAAAAGGAATAATTATATTTCTTTGTCCACTTTTTTAATATATATATACTTCTTGAAAATCAAAAGATTAATAAAAAGGCATAATTTAAATTTGGAATTTTACTGAAATGTATTGTTAAACTTTCCGAAACAAAGCTATTTTCAATATGAAAAAAGACATATATATATATATATATATATATATGACTGTTTAAAATAAGACCAGTCTCGAGGAAAGGAATTGTTCATAGATTTTATCAACTCGACCGGGAATCGATATCAGGTGTCCTGGTTTACGGTCAGTTGCTCTAACCATGGAACAATTTGGAATATGAACAATATTTAAAATATTTGAACAATTTGAATTATTAAAAATGAATAGATTACTCAGTACAAGGTCACATCGTAGAAAACATTTCCTGGGCAGAACATTTCCGATGTACTCGTAATTGCTTATCCAATTAGGTGGTGACATTGAAATATCAGTAACAAGCCTAAAAACACGTCTATGAAAACGTTCAAGAAAAAAATGGAAAAGAAAATAATACTTCGTATCAAGTCTTCATATAACAGTGTTAATTCGTGAAAATCTTCCCTTCTTTTTCCCCCCTCTCACTCCCAGGAAGTCTAACTCCCGCTACGCCACGCTTAGATTTGCGAGTAGTATGTGGTGGGAAGTGTTATCCTTGAAAGGTAAATTGCTTTTTCATTTTAAAACATCCGAATCCTTTTTATTACGTTCTCCTTCCTTTACGTGCTAGGGTTTTGTTGACTCGCATGTTTCTAACATTTAAATTGTTAATCTATGTAAATTAGTTGCATTTATTACTATTAATCATTTGTATGAGTAATTTGCTTAATAAAAATTGTTAATTTGTGAGTTTGATAATGTATGTTGCAATTCCGATTGCTAGTGTCAATGACCCTTTGTCTAGTTGATCTTAGTTTTGGTTATGAAAAAGAGAAAGGGAAAATATTTCTGAATTGTTTTCCGGTTAATAAATTGGATTTGATTCTCTATCAGTTGTGAGAGTTCCTTCAGTAATTTAATATAAATTAATAAGAAAATATCAATACATAGACTTGTTAGATTATATTAATACACAATTCATATGAATATCTAATGAACTCGGAAATCTAAAAATCTTCTCTCTGGTATGTTTTGCAACGGACTTTGCGACTTACTGCAACTTAAAAACCGTACGAGTAGAAGGGAACGTTTTACAAAACCAAAAACTATAACAAAACCAACGCCACAAATATGAACAACTAAACCACTACTACCGCCGCCACAACCACCACCACCTCCCACAACAACAAAACCATCGCTACTAGCACCAACAACCACAAAACAATCGCTACCACCAACAAGACCATCATCAGCAACCACAAAACCGGAACAACAACAACAACAACAACAACAACATCAATCCACCATCAATAGTCCACCACCACCAACAACAACAACAACAACCACAACGACAACAACAACAATCCAACTTCAATAACGACCAAATACAATAAAAACAATCCTGAAAATATAGACTTTTTGTGATATTTTGTCGCATTGTACTCTCTCTGAATCGAAGTCCATTTCATTTCCCCACCTGCCCTTATTTGCCTGTGATTTCAGACGCGAGTGTGACTTTTCTAATTGGGATAATCCGAGGAAGGAGAGTGTCAGGGAAAAGGCGTCGAAATCTGAAAGTAAAATATGAAATGATCATAAAACCGTGTACCCAAAGAATGCACATAAAAAAGCGATCTTCTAAGTACAGGAAAGAAATTATGCTCGGAATCATGTATATATAGATATATACATGATTACACACACACACACACATTATATATATAATGAGAGAGAGAGAGAGAGAGAGAGAGAGAGAGAGAGAGAGATAATGAAAGAGTATCTAATGGGAAGGGAGAACTCAATTGAGCGTCAGAAACAGGTAAATAGAAAATCATATTTATCTATACAATTTCAATTGGACTTCCATACATATATATTCAGATGAAGTGATGAATATGCATCGCAAAAAATAGAAAACAAACTTTCCATAATGACGAATAAACTATTAATACCGTCAGGAGCTTTTCGCCGAAGAAATGTAAAAATTCGGGTAATGAGAATGTACATTTAGAATGACGAAAATAGCAACTCAAAGAAAAAGAAAACACGAACGTTAATGGTGATCATTAGAAGTTTCATAGTACTTCAGTAACATACCACGGTTGACCAAAATGATAATTGTAACTTTGTGGAACTGTTATGCTAAAATAACTCATTAATGTCTGTCTTTAATGCGCAATTTTGTACAAGGTGCAATGTTCAAGGCCAAGAGCCAGAATTAAACTGTTACTACTACCACAGGATATTTTTTCCAAGACCTATCGGTTGGTGGTTGATGCGTGAAATATCAGCCGCATCGAGAAACTTATTTAAAGAGCCTAGGAAGCGATTCATATTTCCTTTGAAACCGCATTCTAGAGCAGCCTCAAAGAGCACGGTTCTCCCCCATCCATTCAAGCGTCAATATGCATATGAAAGGACTACGGCTATAATTAACTCGCGGACAGTGGGGCGAGGCTCCCAAAACAACGCGGCGGCGAGCCTCAAACGAAGTTCCGAGTGTGAGAGCAGGAATACGGAGAAATGCCTCGCGTAGCAAACAGAACTGGGAGAGGGAGGGGCGGGGCGGGGCGGGGCCGCGGGGGCCGGCAGGCGTCGGGCGCTCGCACGTACGCAAAGGGAGCGGGTGGGGGGACGGGGGTGCCGTGACGCGTGTGACGTCAGCACCCGCGGGTCGATGGCGCCCGCTCGCTCAGCTGCGCACCCGTCCTACCCCCGCACCCCCCCGGCTGCTATCCCCGTTCCCGTCCATGACCCATCCGCCATCCCCCCTCCCCTCCCCTCCCCTCCCCTCCCCACCCCGACACGGTTCCTCTTCCTCATGGCCTGCGCGATCGGCCTTCGCAGCGCTTTTATTTTTCTCGCTAGCCCACTCGTTATTCACTGTCCGAAAATAGAACGGCATCCCCTTCATTATAAAATGCGACACGAATGTGGGTGCGACAGGAATTTGAAAACTCCGTAGATTTCGAGGAGAGTCAGTGTTTTAGTAATTAAATTTTATAAGTAGATATTCGTTGCCACCCTCGGTTGGTCGTTTGTTAGTGTGCTCGCTTTCCACGCCGCAACCCCGGGTTCGATTCTGGGCTCTCTGTGTGCTTTCCTTACAAATAACCCAGTATCTATTGCTGTGTGACGATGAGAAAGCCCACCCTAAGGTTATCAGGACTAGTATGTACGGTGAAGGGATGTCTTCGTCCGAAACCACATGAACCCCTTACCCATGGCCTAGAGGCTGGGTCACCGCTGGTCGGCCAAGGCCCGTAGCAGGCTGTTGGGCCGAAGAACAAGAACGGTTATTCGGTGAATTGATGCTCGCATTCAGATTTGGGCAGCATCTAATGGGTTTCACATAGAATCCAAAGGTTATAATTAAATTCAAATGTTTAGTGGGAACTTGCGTCCTGCAGCAGCAAAAATACTGAAAGCGAAGGCTTCCGCGGTCGCAGTCACTATCTACTTGGCTGTTATACGGGAGATGCCGCGTCTTAGACACAGATGCAAGCAGAGCAAACATGCTTCTGAACAAACCACACACAATGGTTTTCCAAAAAGAAGCACGCAAACTGCTCAAGAACAACAAATAAAATAACCTCGTACAACACCTGTCAGTACTAACAAAGAAATCAATAGAACATCTTACACCTTGCTTCGCTGTTAGAAGTTCTCAACAAGAAAATAAATTTTATAATTAAGTCAGAGAATTCTAACCTCACTTTGTCAAGGAAAGCCCAAATCTCAAAAAATCAGCACGTAAAACTGAAATTCCTTGAGAGACCTTAGGTCGAACGAGTAGAAATAAATTTAAAAAGAGAAGTTCTCTAGGTACTGGTCTAGCCGCGGCGAAGCTGCTTGCTTGCCAGCGCTGCTGGTAGTGTTACGATTTTAGACCGAAAGAGTGAGAGAACCTCTTTTTTGGATGCTTTTAGTTCTGTCATTTCATTTTCTTGATCCTCGTTTCTAGATCGGTTTTCCTTTAGAAAAAACAGCACCGCGATATTTTATTACTTGTTCGAACATAAAAGATATATGAAGAAGAATTGGAGGAGAAAGATGGTTAAATTGTTTAGAAAAGTATTGATTAGATAAAAGATTGCTGAGAATTCCTTGTCATTTCCTCCTGAACGTCGACTGCGAATGAGTATTAACTCTAAATTCCATCTGTAAAGTGCTGGCGTTTCGGCAGGCGATTTGGCTGCCATTCACATATGCTTTGGTGCCATCCCAATGAATGCGACCCTTTAGTCCACAACAGATTGCTTATTCCGGATTTCTTGGGGAAGAAGATTTGGATACGCTTTCAGTTTGCCTTCCCAACGAGATGCCTCAATGGTTAGGTTTGAGGAAGGCCGCCAAAGGATGGGCGAAACGTTTATTTTTAGTAGTGCACGATCCATCGTCGTCTGGACAGCCCAGCACCGTCAAAGGCCCACAGGGTTTTCGTGTTCCAGGTTGCGAAGCTGTGTACGAGTATACTCGAATTCAACCACTGACTGGAGGAAAATTCTACCGACCGGCTGCTCCGATCGGTACCTAGTTTTCAATGGTTTCTCCCAGCAATACCAAACGAATGGTGGAGCAGTACCTAACAACGGGCCACGGGCCGCGCGCGATCTTTCCTTCCTCTTCCTTGTCCTCATCCCTTACTTACACTTACCGGGGTCAAAGAATTGTGAAATGCACCTAAATGTTTCACACCGGCCACGCCCTCCCCCTCCTACCGCGATATGATTTTCCCCTATTCACCCATTTCGATACACAGAAACGAGCGTCGAAACTCTCTCACGAGGCTGAAGAGAGTTTAGTAAAGCTGGTATGCCCACGGCAGCGGTGCGGCTGGCAGCGCGCCGAGTGCCCAAGCGGGGCGAGAGTGGGTCGCAGATGCTGCTGTGACGCACGGTGCGAGCGATGTGCCGCGCTGCACTGTTCACTGCCGCATGGCGGGGTGCCGGGTATAAATACAAACACGCGGCGACGCACGCGACTCAGCCTGTGCTTGAGCTCGCAGTTAGGGTTTTGTTCCTCACCTGTAGCGAATCCAGAACATTTTATCAAGTATATCGCACTTTATTGAAGTTACATTTACCGTTGTCTTTTATTTTGAGCTTTTCTGAAATCCCAATACCATGAAATTCCGTCCTTAATAATTGTTCTATAAGACAATTACAGAAACCACTAACTTCTGGATCATTAACACACTCCATTTCACAAAAACTTGAGAGAAGCGTAACTTACGAACGATTAGAGAAGGTCTGTTCACCGCAATCTTTTGCGGCGCCTACCGACCGCCCAGACGCGCGTCCTCCCCTCTCCCCGCCCTTGAAACACGAGGAGCGTTAGGTTAGCCTTCGCCTGCACTAGCGAATTCTCTGAACAGCATCAAGAACTGTTTGAAACTTCTTACTTTAACCCACTTCATAGCGCTTACGGATGCGAAAAACTGACTGGCTCTTGGTAGCAAAACAGTTATATTTTTCGCATCTGTTGTAAAGGTTTCAAAATCTCAACAACTTTTTGAGTTTTACCAAAGTTATGAAATATTTGTTATGCACTTCGAATTACTACATACACCGGCGGTATACGCGATGTATCGGAGAATTCGCCACTGTTCCTCACATCTAGCTACTGCACGCTCAATAGATGATAGCGCGAGGGTGAGAGGTGACATTACGGTAAAAATGTAGTATGTAACATTGAAATGTTTGCCGATTTATTGCTAGTGATTCCGGGTGCGTCAGCTGCTAAGATCATTGGTCCCATAAGTGTAGTGTACATTTTCGTTCAGGAGGTGGCGGTGATAGCGAGATCCCCCGTTTGCCCCCGGGGATAGCGAGATCCGGCGTCGATCTACCGTCGGCTAGCCGTGTTTTCCCTAACCAAATATCTTCCGCGGGGCGGGGCACCGCCCCAACCGGAACCAGCTCTAAGCTCCCGACCGGTCTCCGGGCATGTGTGGTTGTTTAGTGCGAGTAAGGGGTGAGGATATGATAAGCAAAGGGGATGGAAATCACGCGTTTGTTAAGGTACTGCTCCAGAATTCGCCTGATGTTGAGCGGAGAAATCACGGAAAACCACCGATCAGAGCAGCCGTCCGCTAGAATTCTTCTCTAGACGGTGACAGAACTCGACCTAGCTATCTGGCTTGTGTCGAAAAATCCTGCCACTGTCGGGACTCGAATCCTAGGATCTCCCGGTCAGAGGCACTGCAGTGATATCAGTTGATGCCCTGAGCCACCTCTCCCTATTCGTAATGTTTGTGAATTCTGAAGTACTAGTTAGCTTCTGAAAACGTAACGGATCTTGCTACAGGTTCTGACCTGAATGCACCTGTGCCAGACCACTTGAATCGTAAAATTATCAGGCCACATAGCGACTTCCCGAGAAAGGATTTCATAACCGCAATATCGCAATATCGTTCCAGAGGAAGAATGAGAAAATAATACGTGACAGAATTTCAAAACTGCAGCACAGTCACGGATATTCACACACGTTGCCACACTCGCCTTTGCTTCCTGGAAAATAAACGATTTCATTTTCTCGTGAGTAATCAAGTTATAACCTTTTCGTTATACTGCACTGTTAAATCGACTTTTCGCAACCAACGGAACGGAAAGCCACTCAACGTCGGGCGATCGTTAAGGATGCTGTCCCTTAAGAATAGTAGAAACAAGTTAGTTGTAGTGATTGGGTACACTTATTGTTTTTGTTTATATGTATTTGTATAAGAGTCTGTTGGTTATTTGCTGTTAATCGACATAACTTTTATAACTATTCTCCCTCATTCTCATAAATTATAACCTCATGAGATCTCTCCTTATGCTACCATGGATAATTTTAGCTTTCCCTTCGTTTGTACTAAAGATGGCCTCATTACTACAAAAAAAAGAAACGGCCGCCGGTGAACAAATCAAGACTCGGCGGCGGCGACGGCGGCGGCCAGGCCAAGACAGGCGTTGCGCAATTAGTGCAAAGGCACCCTTTTCCACCGGCGTGTCAGAACTGCTTTGGGACTTCTTCTGAGACGTCGTCCTTCACCCTCCTTTTCTTGGTTCTGAAAGTCGGCAATCGCCCAAAAAAAGTTCTGAAATGCCATCGTTGGGCTCTTCCCCCTGACAGTTGAACTCTTTTGCCTCCGTCGGACAGATTGCATGCCCTCGATAGAAATAGCAAATTCGTCACATCTCCTAGCTTTTTAGTAGAACGCATAATTGCCTAAATTCCTGTTGCAGTCGGCTGTGCCTGTTGCAAATGGCAATTATACAACTATCGTTCGGATTCTTTTATGTATATTTATACGATATTTAATATAATAATTCCATTATCATTCTGTGAACGAAAGTGAGAAAGTTTAAATGAATATCTATTTTTAAAAAAATATGTAATACTTGTTCAACAAAATATATTTTTCAAGTAAGTTCATATTGTAAATAAAAACAATCACTATCGGTTCAGCCGAACTGTGATTCTCAACGGATGAAGTTCGATATAAGCAGTTCAAAATAAGTCTAAGAAGAATGAACAGAATGAAAAGTAGGGATGAAACAAGACAAAGTAAAAAAAAAAGGGTTCCTAGAAAATAGTTTAACGGTGACAGAACTTATCTTATCAGAAGAAATGTTATGAGAAAATACTGTTGCAAAGTTTAAAAAATATTATAACAGGGTAAAGAAGATAGAGAAGACAACATTTTTGAGCTTCAATTTTTAAAACAATTTTTAAAAAATTCAAGCTCAATTTTTATAAAAAATAAAAAGGAATACTTGGAACTTTTTTTTATCATTGAAACCCCTTGTTGTAAAGGGCTTCAATAGTAGATCAAGACTTTGTTCTTATTATTTGCAATTTTTTAATTTGGATTTCGCAGCATTTCTCCCAATTGGCCCAGGCATATGTCAAGGAAGGCCTAACTATACATTTATAAAGGAGAGAACTAGTATCAATACGAAGAACGGAGTTTCAATTTAACCTGTTAACACCCAAATTAATTTTGTGCACATAGTATCACACACCCCTTGTCCTCGCTTTCCTGCACGAACAGTCATTTTGGAACCCTCTGGAGGCATGTTTTTGCAACTTTTAGTTCTAAGCAATTGCTGTGTTGCTAAATAATTGCTACTAGAACGCCCAAAAGAACCAAACGGTTGGTTGTAGGAGCATTTGTGTTCAATAAGACGAAGAAAAAACGTTAGAACTTGGCTGTATATGCACCGTCAACTTCACCGTTTGCTCTCCGACTGAGCCACAGACATATAGAAGCTCATCACGGTTTTAGATGAAAATTCGAACCGACGCAAGTCATGAATACACCCTGGCCAGGAGTGTACCATGCGTTAGTGACCACACTGAGTTTTTATTTAATAAAGGATAGAGTTGAGCTACTTCAGCTTTCGTTTTTGAAACGAAAGCTTAAATATGAGATTTTCATTTTAGTTTCGTATTAAGATAGACTCCTACATATTTAGCTGAAATTTTACCATCCAAGCATTTAATGGGAATATTATTTATAAAAAGTTGAGGGGGATGGATAAAAAGTCTGAGAGGAAAAATAATGTGAGTTTTATTTGCACTGACTCGAATTCTCAATTTTTGAATCCAAAGCATAAATAGTCTAGGTCATCTTGAAAGTTTGAGATAGCTTCTGAGATAATTTTGTCCTTTGTGAAGATAGCAGTTTCATCTGCAAATAAATAGTAAAAGCGATCAGTTGGGAAGAATCAGCGGTGAAAATGTTAAATAGAGTAGGGGAATTGAAGGGGAGTTGAGGAATTCCCACTTTAACTGAGGAGAAATGTATTTATTGACTTTCAACTGAAAAGTTCTATCTGAGAGGAAACTTTTATTAAAGTAAAATAAATACTCTGGAAGACCGAGTGGTTTAAATTATAAGAAATCCTTTATACCTTTTATCAAAACCTTTAGCTACGTCAAGAAAATAGTAGCAAAACTTGATTTAGCTATTATCTCTTATCGTGATCCTCATGGCGGAATCATCTTTATGTCAATCTACTAACATAGAGAACGAAATTTGAACGGATATAAAATGAACACGCTATTCACTCCCTAGATGGAGAAATATCAGAATTGTTCAATGCAATAAATTTAATTTCAATGATACCGTAAACGAATTATTATTATGGTACCTATATACATTTTCTGGAATGTTAACATTACAAAAAGACAATTTCCTTCGACTGTTAAGGAGACAGGGATGGGAAAGATTTGGCGAGTTCTAAATTTTGCGTGAGTTGAAATAAACCTGATTTTCTCCCGATCTTTCAGTTTCTTCTAATTTCTGAAATAGTTGATAGAGAAATCTTCCTTCGAAAGTATTATTCAACAGCAAAACTACCATGAAATGAAATCGCATTCACTTTCTAGGTTAAAAGATTTTTTTCTCTTAACTCGTTTGTTGATTTGAACTTTCCGAGAAGTTTAAGTGGATGCTGTATAATATAAGAAAAAAAAAAAAAAAAAACAATTCCTTGAATATGAAAAACTATTTGAGATATCGAAAATGTTGCCACATACTTTCTTCCTACTTCCAATTTTGCGGTATCACCGTACCTGTCACCCCGTGGAGCATATAAAAACAACTAGGACCACGCAAATACACCACCATTCCTCTCTTCGCGATGACATCCTGCTAGTTTTAGAGTAATTCCGGATTCGGAAGACGTTTCCACTCAGCGTCATCTGCTCCGCCTACGCGATGTACGGCTGCAGGGGAGCGGGCGGCGGCGGCGGCACGCCAGGTGGCACGTGGGGGCGTCGCCGCCCACGTGCGCCGCGCGCAGGGGTGGTAGTGTGCGTCGGCACGTGCACTGTGACGTCAGAGGGTCACGCGCTCAACCCGCCGCCAGGCCGCGCCGCGCCGCGCCGCGCCGCGTCGCCAGCTGACACCCCCACTCGCCGCACTTGTTCGAACCCCTCGCGTCCCCGACCGCGGCGGCGCGCGCCTGGCGGCCGCAGCCGCGATGTGGTGCGATATGACACGACCCGATGCGGCGCCCGCCGCCGCGAGGCAGAGATCCGCTTCAGATGCGCGAAGCCCCAGATTCGCTTCGGATGCGCGAAGATGGAGATCCGCTTCGGAAGCGCGCAGATAGATTCAGATGCGGGTAGACGGACAAACGGAGATCCGCTTCGGAGGCGCGCAGACAGAGATCCGCTTCGGATGCGCGCAGATAGATTCAGATGCGGGTAGACGGACAAACGGAGATCCGCTTCGGAGGCGCGCAGACAGAGATCCGCTTCGGATGCGCGCAGATAGATTCAGATGCGGGTAGACGGACAAACGGAGATCCGCTTCGGAGGCGCGCAGACAGAGATCCGCTTCGGATGCGCGCAGATAGATTCAGATGCGGGTAGACGGACAGCCGAAGATCCGCTTCGGATGCGCGCAGATCGATTCAGATGCGGGTAGACGGACAAACGGAGATCCGCTTCGGAGGCGCGCAGACAGAGATCCGCTTCGGAAGCGCGCAGATAGATTCAGATGCGGGTAGACGGACAGCCGGAGATCCGCTTCGGATGCGCGCAGATCGATTCAGATGCGGATAGATGGACAGCCGGAGATCCGCTTCGGATGCGCGCAGATCGATTCAGATGCGGATAGACGGACAGCCGGAGATCCGCTTCGGATGCGCGCAGATAGATTCAGATGCGGGTAGACGGACAGCCGAAGATCCGCTTCGGATGCGCGCAGATCGATTCAGATGCGGGTAGACGGACAAACGGAGATCCGCTTCGGAGGCGCGCAGACAGAGATCCGCTTCGGAAGCGCGCAGATAAATTCAGATGCGGGTAGACGGACAAACGGAGATCCGCTTCGGATGCGCGCAGTCGGAAATCCGCTTCCGATGCGAGCAGACGGGGATCTGCTTCCGATGCGCGCAGACAGGGATCCGCTTCCGATGCGCGCAGATGGGGATACGCTTCCGGATGTGCGCTGTCAAAAATGCGCTTTGGAAGAGCGCAGAGGGAAATCCGCGCAAAACGCGCAACCGGTCCAGCGGTGAGCATTGGAGGAAGTAGCAACCAGCGCAATAGCTTCCCCGTCGCTGGGTGTCGCTGCTCAAGCACATGGGACTGGTTGTGGCAAATCCGCGGGAACTTGCAGGATGGTTTCCTCAAGGTTCTTACTTTCGCACGGTTCTCATTCGGTCACCTCCGCCCGTGGATGGATTTGGGAGACTATACCCATGTGAAATGCCCTGCTGAATATGAGAACATTATAATTTTCAGCGTAGAATTATATTATTTCATGAAAAATATTTCCATAGTCACATTTTCAATTGCCAAGGGTATATGCATATTTTTTTAACTCTTTACATACTCTTTACAATATTAATTCGGATTTACACACATTGTCGCACTGGGCTCCATTAATTTTGTCGCCCCTTGAGGATTTTATAAAAAAGAGATGAGGATTTGTGAAAAATGTGTTTATATATATATATATATATATATATATATATATATATATATATATGAGTGAGATATCACTTAAAATATAAAGAAGTTATTATATGGTTTTAAATAAATTAAGTTATATTTTATTTCTTTATATATACATTTGCTATGTGTTCTTGTATTTTATACACTATAAAATGAATTATATTAATCTTTAACTATTAATAGAAAGCAATTATTGACACTAGAGACAAACTTTGAAAGCATGTTTTACTAGATAGGATATGCCCAAGAAAGAAAAAAATTGGGGCAAATCCCCAAAGTATGGGTTAATTTTTGTTTTTGTTTCAAAATAACATGTCATTAAAATTCAAGATATTATAATTTTTGGAAAATGTGTCACCCCTCAAAACGTGCGGCCCCGGCCTGTTCAGCCCATATGTAAATCCGCCCCCGACTGTGTATCGATGACTTGCGTGAAGCCACTGAGGTACCGCGAGACGCTTTGGCTCTCCGCTGTGAAAGACCTAGGTGGCTTCAGGCGCCACGCTAAACACAACACACATTTTTGTACTTCTTAAATATTCCCTAGAAAAATAGAATCCACATCAGAAATTCACTTTCTTTACGATGGACTGTTACACCGAACAGCCACCTACTGTTGGCACATAGACAGCCAAATTATTTTAAATTTGGCGCTTCACTTCGAATATACACGAACATAACCATTATTTGGGACGAATTAACACCGAAGGGTATACATTTCAAAGATCGCTCGCCTCAGATAATTAATTTTTCCCTCAAAAACAGCCGAATGCATTTCATAGAGGAAGAAATTAATTTCTCGTAGAACAGCTTACAAAGATGGCGTGAGCGTGATGGTGAGAGCGCGCCGAAGGCCAGCGAGCGTACGCAACGTTGTACATCGTAAAGTTTTCGGGAAACCAGCTCCTTCCAGTTAAGATGCGACGAAATCATATTGTTTGAAAATCTGTAGCCGAGCGGTCTCGTGTCTGATCGCCTCGCTCATGTAAAAAGCTGAAAATGCGTGGGTTTCGACTGCACTGAAAGTTGAATTACTTGCGGGAGGTTGGTGTTGCTATTTTGGTCACCTTATTCTCCGTGAACCGGCGGGTTTGGCCCATGAACTTCACCCACATGTACGAATACCGAGAGGGAACCAGAAGGAAAAAGATTTCCTTTCGCCTAGATAAAAGTGACACTGATATTGTCTTCAATATTTAATGAACCTAACGCACGATTGTGCTAACAATCTAAAGACTTGTCATTTTTAGAATCTTCCCTTATTACAAGGACACAGAAAGACGTACTACAACTGTTCTTCGGCCCTAATCTTCAATGCTCTCCCAACACTTAAGCTATATGCGCAGCCTCAACACCTACAATCCCAAAATATATTTTGTGCAGGACTTCATATTTTCACCAAATACACTTGAAACGAGAAAACGTTCGCTCAACGCATCATGAAAAAAATTATACATCACAGATGTCCTTGCTCTCATCTCCCATGAAATTCACCAGATATTTATTCTTTTACACTTACAAGAATCCATTAAATATTTTTGGGATTGGAAAACAAATTTTGTGTTTCATCCTCGCGTAGCCATGATTATGGTAAATTTTCGAGACTTTTAACAATATCACCTACAGTCCTTGGTACTTCCTTCCATGAAAAACTACTTAATTCTTATTTCTCGCTTCGTTTAGTAAAAGATGCATTCAATTTTTAGCAGGAAATTAGTATTAACTTAATTAGTTTCAATACAGTCAGCAACGTTAGGCACTGCGCCCAGGCCACCATAAAAATTCGATCAATCCAAACGAAAACATGAGTTTTCTGAAGCCAAATTTGCATATTTTTCAAAATTTTGATTTAGACTTTTTTAGGATCATAACTCATTTTGGCCGTTCTTCGATTGTATTCCGTGTGTTTCACTCAGAAATGTTTAGAAACGGATATATGTATTAAAACAATGGTGTTAAGAAGTGAGGAATAAGATAGGATAAAACGTAAGAATCCGGGCCCTAATCACCATATCGCAACCTGCGTGCCGCCCCGGAGAGATGGACGGCCTCAGAGGCTCGATGGCGGCCGCAACAAGTAAATGTGTGAGCTCACACCGTCATTGTGTTATCTTTCTGCAATTTCAGACCGCACAATAAAGTCGGCTTTGGCATATGGGGACTCCATTGCTAACACTGGGAAGATTCCCAAGTAGCGTCAGAGAAGGTAACCGCAACTCCCAGCATTTTCAGAACCAACGAACAGAACTAATAAGCAGGAACTCTTTGACCGTGAAAAGGACGTTCCGGAAGCTGCGAATGCGGTGACTGCGGAGCAGGTTGGCAACGAGGAGCCCTGGATGTCTAGACAGTGCATCGCTTATTGCTACGTTGCACTTGGTAGATCGAAATGCTGCTTTCGCCTAGTTGTTTATTCTTCTCTCCTGTGCTGCTTCAAATATGAAAGATAACGTTTTAACAATAGCGCAATTTAAGAGATTCAGCACTGATCGAAAGACGAATATTGCAGGGATTCAATTGGCGATGGAGTGAAATTGAGTAATTACACGAGTAGAGATTCCTTTACTACTGACCAGTTTAAAATCCTCCTTGTATATTATCGTCTAGGACAGCGGATCCCAAACTCTGTTCCGCTAGTTTTTTGTTCAGTCATTGCAGGGGTTCCGTGAATTTTCTACTCAAATTTAAAACAACTTTTGACATAAAATTATTATTTTTCTGGATTACTTGACGACCAAGCATGAAATGCATCGCATCATTGACCCCAAACCTTCCATGCGAGAATTTAATGGGAGAACGCGCATATCCTCGATTATTCGATTATCCTAGCTATTTTGAAGATCCTTTTTCCGAAGTAGCGTCATAATGCCCAAGGAAAATTCAGGATGGAGTTACAAGCTCGCGGGATCAATGGATCACCTTGACCCCCACATTTGACTTTACAAACCATAGTCAATTGCATTTCAAGTACTCGTAAATGACGTATTTCTTGCATAAAATGAAGAAGACCTCCATCTACATCTTTGTTATCGATTTTGTTTTGTAATGTTTCTATTTATTTCAAATTTGTAATTGAAGAATTTTAAAATCATTAACAAAGTTAAAGTAATACAATCAATGTTTTTCATATTTTTGAAAAAGTGGTATTACAAAAGAAAAACAGAACATAATGCCACAAACATGAACTTGGCACATTGTAATTAATTCGATGCAATATTTGTAGAAATTATTTTGACCTTATCTTCTAAAAAATAAGAAAATAAAACTAGTTACGAAGGCCGTGAAGTGGTATTTTTTCGAGCGAGCTGGTTTAGCTACTAAGGCGGATTGGAGAGTAGTCGAGAATGAAAATATTCTCAGCTCGAAAAAGTCACTTCGCGGCCGAAGTGAAAACATTTATTTTGCACACTCACCTCCGACATAAATTTCCTTAGTTTGCAATCTACCTCATGATGAAGTAATCCTCGTATCGTCATCAGAAAGATCGCAAACTGAAACAAAAGGAGTGAATTTCCCATAAACCCACTAGAGGCGTAGTCGCAGTAAGTGACAGACGTTTCAATTCTCAGCGTTACTACTGCGTCGTTTCATTTAGTGTTTGTGTACTGTGTTGGTGTTACATGCGGGCTTTTATGACATAGGTTGAAAAAGTTTTCCGCGTAGGCTATAAATTTAATGCTTTTCGTAATATAAATTGTCCATGAAGTTCAACTTCAGAGGTAAGTGTGCTGCACATGTAAAGGAATAAATTCCAAAATAATAAACAAATGTAGAAGAGCGAGGGGTGAGTGTAACATTTGACAAGAGTTCTAAAAGAAGCTATGAAAGCCCAATTGTTACCAAGTGACGAACTTCATTGGACTTGCAATGAACAATGGCAAGAAGTGGCGAGAACAAACTGCATACAAACGCAACGCAGCACTTACGTCATTGCATAATGAGAACACAGGAAGTAACACGTCATCGTTCTTCTCTCTGTCGAGTGCTGAGTATGGACCAAACGTCAAGTTCTTGTTCTTTTGTTAGCTAAGCAATCATCTACTGCGCCTTTTTACACGAACCCAAGGCATTACGATATGCAAAATGGGAATCTCTACTTCAAATAAAGTTTCCCTCGATGCCATTCAAATAAAATTAGATGAAATGTTCGTAATTCTAGTTTTATAGTCACGCACACGTTTATGAATAAGATAAGTTTTAACATTTTTTTGAATGCAAATTAAGTATTAAATATCAAGCACAGCACTATTTTCTTTTACTTTAACCCGTAAAGAATCTTTTTTTATTCACATAACTTTCTTCACTATCATGGATTGAAAATCGCACATCCGTTCTCATTTAATTGGTATTCCTTCGAAAATTTCATTACAAAACATTACTTAATCGATTTTGTAAAGATAAAAATATCTGTCTAAAGAAAAAAACAAGACGAACTTTTAAAAAGGATAGAAGTAATACCGCTATATTAAAGGAGATTGATCCCAGTGAGTCAGTTGGCGGACTTCAGAAATTTTCATGGAGAAGAGTTCATAAGCGTCAATAAACTAATTCCAGAGGGCCGAATTTTGTTAGCAAATGATATGTTCATGAATCGCGTTCTTAGTCATAAAATAGAAGTAGAAATTCAAGAACTATACTCGGCTGCGAGTATAGCGAACAGGTAGCAGCGAGAGGCCCGCGTAAGGAGATCTCCGCCCTGAGGCGTAGCGTGGGCGTCAGCCGCTTGGGACGGAGGAAAATTTCGCTGCCCCCCCCCCATTTAGGTATTTCAATTTAAAATTTAAAAAATTACAGTAATTCTAAAGAACTTTTTGCCAAGAACAACCATCATTATTGTGTATTGTACAGATTTCTAATAAAATAGTCATGTACATGACTATTTTATTAGAAAGGTAGTCATTATTATTATTTAGTCATGTACATGACATTTTACAATATAATAAATACTATATCTTTATTTAAAGAAACCGTCAAAGAATAAGTAATGAAAGATTCCGTACTTATTTCAATCGGTCCGAATCGTAGGTTTGACAAAAATATGAAATGAAATGTTTACAATATATTATTATTATTATTATTATTATTATTATTATTATTATTATTATTATTATTATTATTCATTGTGAATTTTTGCCGCTCCCTAAAAGTTCCGCCCGGGGCGGGCCGCCCTATCTACGTTTCGCCACTGTCTTAGTCGCCGCCACGTGAAAAGAAAGATTTTAAAAAAATGATAATTTGTAACAAAATTCCATAATCAAAATATTACTGGGTGCTACAACAATTATACAAATGTGCAATAAACACTCAAATAAATGCACAGAACTGTCGCAGTCATTTTCAAAGTATATGTAAAGTCAAGGTGATTTAAAGGCGGTAAAATGGTTTTTTATTTTGTTAACTGCAGCCCAGCTGTCGAAAAAATCTGAAAAAAATTCACAACAATTTGTGTTTTAAGAGGAACGTTTGAGATTTTTTTCGAGCATGTTCCATGGTTCTAAGACAATAAAAAAAGTTTGTTTTTTTTATTCAAAAATATTTTTTTGTTTGAATTTGTGTCTGAAAAAATATCAAAAAATATGTTTATGAATGTATTAATTGTCTTCTCATTTATCATATTTTTTCAGTGAGATAAAATAGTGTTAAGTTGCCGAAAAAAATTCATATAAAAAACACGTTTTTGGCTGTAAAGGGGTGTGGGTGGTAGGACTGTGCCTAAGAAACCTGTCAAAATATTATTTTTAAATTAATATAAATTTTATTGGTAATGGAAACACGGAATGAATGATGGGCGCAATACATTTGCTGAATACTTAATGATACTGAAAAAATGATGAATGCTGATACTGAAATGATACTGTGTGTGAGAGAGGTTAGTAATGTTGACATTATCTGCGATGTTGTTATAGTGAAGTTGTTAATTAGCTTTACAATTATGTCATAGCGATCATTTTTATCGATATTCTTGCGCAAAAATGAATATTTAAAACATAAATAACAAATATATTAAATCAATATTGCAATGTAATTATAATAGTAATGAGAATATACTCAACAAGAACACCGAACAAAAATGTAATGAACATGATTGTTACGAATTCTCATTATTGTTTCAGATTGTTTTCTTCAAGTCACGTTCTACTCAGCATTTTTCTTATAGTTTTTTCGATGTGTTATGGAAGATGAGTCTTTAAAATTTTGTTATTAATTTAATATTTGTTTACATATCGAAACATCGAATACAAAATGTGCAACAATATGCTAACCTTCCATGTAACGTACCAGCGCGAGAGTTTAAAAAACGACGCACTAGTACAATGAGTATAGTAAGTATGCAGATACAAAATAAACTTTACTGTCGCAGCGTTAACACGTATCTCGTTCGTAATCTGCGAGAAGATTAAACCCCGCATTATATGCACCACTTGCGGCGCCGTTCAGATACAATGGTCATCCAGATCATTCGTCGTCGATTCATTACATTCTTTATTTTATTGCCAAGGAAAGACCATAAACTTGTCAGCCTTACAATCACATATGACACTAAACACGGATAGCATGTGTTCTTTACCTTTGACATTTTCGTTCACGTCGCAAGGAGGGGTGGTTTGTGAAAGCATTCTTCACACGTTTTTCCAAGATGTTTAACCTTGAATGGAATCATTCATAGAGTTACTCTATTACGAGTGGCAGTGTTGACTTGCAATTGCCCACATGAACCCAGGAACCGACAATATTTGCAGCACAGCCAACGTTCCTAACGCACGCTCACAAGGCCTTCGCTCAGACCGGGAAGAATGCCCGTCGCGACTTTAAAAGTCAAGGATAGCCGGTTAAAAATATTACGATTAGGAACCAGGAAGATTAGGTAATGGATGCATATTTTGCATTGTCAGTAAAATTTGGCTTCTGAAATCACATCGAACATCGTACTTGCCAGCGGCTAACGATAGGTTGCGAATTAAAGGCGGCATATGTGTCCGAACAATTGAAAAAATATTGTAATGTCTTTTAAGACTATTTCTTGAATGAGGATAATGAATGGGGAAGCGGGAACGAATTCGTTTTATGAGTTAATTTTTTCCCAGATCGAAATGTTGATGAGCAGGATAATTTGTTAAAGAGTTGAAGAAATTAGAAGATTGAATAGTGATAAATGTCTTAATTAGTTCTATTTGTAATTCTTTATGTATCTGTTTGTTGGAGATGAACCATTCAGCCTTTCGAATTCTCCGTAAAAATTTATTTTGAATAGTTTGTATTTTCGTGTTTGACGCAGATGCATTACACCGAATTGGGCATGCGTATATACGTGATGGCCTTATTATTGCTTTGAATATTGATATATCACAATCAATTTGTAATTTTGAAAATGTATTAGTTAAGTATAATTTTGATATTTTTTGATAAGTTTTTTTGGTAATATTTTGAATTTGTGTTTTCCCAGGTTAATCGACGGTCGAAACAGAGTCCTAAATATGTAATTGGAATATGATTTTGTATCCAGGGTATATTTATATTGTTTATTTTGAGACATAATGAGTTAGTAGGTCTGCAAAGTGTGAAAATTTTTGTTTGTGTTTAAAATGGATTTATTATTACTCTCCACTGTTGAGTCCTTTTAAGATATTCTGCGATGCGACCCATATTCTAAAAATATTGATCGTTCGCTTGTGGCCGCATGAAATGAAATTCGTCCTGAAAACTTGCGCTGGTGGTATGCTCCAATTAAAGGAGTCGATTTAGTGAAAGTTGAAAACGTTCTGCAATTTTTCCTGTGACTGACTTTTGGGAAGAACGCTACCCTAGAAGCATCCGTAAGAAGTAGCCGCCTTACTGTTTTCTTCATTGAACGCAAGACATTCCTCCTTATGAAGGGAACATATTGTTGGGAAGTGATTTTCAAAGACACCGCTCGGTGAATCAACAGAAGATCGCGTTGTCAGTTTTTTTTACATTTTGGGTATTTTGCCCTTCTAAAAATTAAATTATTTCCTTTCACACTATACTGTTATTCCAATTTTTTTCGTCACGCAATTTGTCACTCAATATTACTAATTAAACACGCTCTTCTCCATTTCAAATTAAAATTGCGAAATTGAACACTTGTTTTATATCTGTGAAAAAATTGTGTTAATGGAATATTTGTAAAACTCATATCGTATATGTATCCGATATGTTTAACGTTGGATTTTCAGAGTTCAATTAAGTTTTGTAATACAAAAAAATGTATTGTGAAATAAACATTCATACATTCATTCTCGCCTTTCTTTAAAAGGTTAACATTTTAGGAGAATAGAATTTTTGGAGTATAAACACTGTTTTGGGATTTTCTTTAGGAACTTCATAACGCCTTCCGAATTCATATGATTTCCTGACAACCCCACATTCTAATGGTCAATCCTCCATAGCTATAAGCATTAAAAAATAATAGTAAAATAGTGATATTATAGGCAGGAGAAATATGTTCATGATTAAAAGAAAATACGAAACATGCATTTGAAATTGTCGCAAATTTATTAGGCATTCGTGCATTTAAATAACAAAATTATGAAATCTCCGAATACTTTTCATTGCAATGAAAACAAACGAGACAGCCTCAAACTTTTGTGGATTGTGGATTTGGAAAAAAACTTACGATTCTTCTAACAATTTCCTCAAAATTTCGTTTTGAAATAAAAGTAATGGAGACATAATTATGCAGAAAGTTTCGTAAAATCGACCAACGGATAAATGCTTCTACTTGAAAGTATGTTGAACAGTTTCAACAAAATGAAATGTGTCGAAATACAAAATGTCAGCAAATTTCGATAGAATAGACATAAAGATGTAAATATCACTCTGGTATCAATATACAACGCCTTATAACAATATTTTAAGACTTGTGTATTTTCAGAAAAGCTTAAAATACTTAAAAATGCCCTACCATTGCATTCGAATTTAGTTCAGGACGTACCAATCGATAAACCTGAATGAAATCAAGTTATTGGGGTTCATGTGTACTTGTGTTTTATTTACTAAATTGCAGAAAATATGTTCTTGAAGTGTAATTTAACGCGCAAATGGGGTAAATGGTACGATCAGAGCGAAGAGAAATAACACTACCGACGACTCATCGTAACTGATTGTTGGGACAAATTTGTACATCATGATCACGATTGTTTTCCCATTTGCACCGTAAGTGTGCTGCGGCGCATTACCCAAGCTCCCACAACAGCCTTCCAATCGCCTCGGAGGCGTAAACAACTCGGGCGCCGACCCATCCCAACCACATCAGGCGACTCACGCGAATCGTCATCGGCGCTTTGCGCGTGCATTTCTTCGCGGAAGGTGCGGCTCGCAGATGTAAACGAGAGCGCTGTTCGCCGCAGGCTGACAAACTTGACCTTCCCCAACGCTCTCCCGCCTGCGGAAGGCAGCGACGTCGGTTTGCACCGCATCTGAATTCCGGATCACGTCGCTCGAACGGGCGCCGCAATCCGCAGCCGCGGCCTATCGGGACGCGGCGCCAACCAACGCTCTGCATCGCGGCGCAAAGGCCTCGAGTAGAGCGCGCGCGAGATATCTATGCACTCGAGCCCTATACTTGGATTTTTAACGTGGCATCTGAAGGTCACGAGCGAAAGAGGCAAACTCCAATAGGGAGCCGTATAAGTCGGAGCTGCAGTGACGTTACAGCTCCCCATTGGAGTCTCTTCCCTCTCCCTCTTTCGTGCGTGACCTTGAGATGCCACGTTAACAAAACCCATGTGTACAGTGCGATTTATTCAGAGCTGCCTCTGACAGGTCATCAGCTGTTACGGTGCCATCCAATCGGGATCTTATTGTCACTACAGTGTCGTCACTATGGTGGTGTTCAACCTTCCGGTTGGATGGCATAGTAACAGCTGATTTACGTCAGAGGCAGCTCTGAATAAATCCAAGCATAAAGTGCGAGTGATACACGTGATGGTATTTCCACCACGAGCGCGAGTGCGACACGGGATGAGACTGCGCAAGCGCAGTAGAGCCATCCACGCATCCTATCGCTGTTCAGAAAACCTTAGCCTAATGCGACCTAGGGATTGTAGTCCCCCAGATATTTGTTTTGACTGTTTAGTATTTTTTTAACATTGGCTTTTATGTGTGATTTCTTACACGAACTGTAAATGTAATTTTGTTTCATGTGAGGCTGCTTGTCGAAAAGCTAAGAAGTCGATGTTTTTGAGACGGCATTCAGTGCAACTGTCTGCCTCCTCTGTGACGTCAGCAGTGTGCACAAATTCCGCGCGCGAAGTTACAATCGCGCGCGGTTGGCAGGCTCTGCTTCCAGAAGCTTCCACGCGCGGGCTCGCCGGAGACCGTCGGCCGCCGCCGCCGCCGCCGCCACCGCCGCGCGTTGTATAACGCCCATGGTCACAGGCCTCAGGTGTCCTTGCCGCGGAGCAAGCGGGGAGAGAGCGGCGCGGCGCGGCGGTCCCGTTGATGGATGGACCGCGTGGGAGGGAGCGGGGAGGGAGGGGTGGACGGCGTGCAAATGTTCACCTTTCTCTGTCGGAGCCAGATGCTTTAAATAAAACAACGCGCGTGCCGTGCTCTTGTGGAAAACAAGCGAGCGGGGCTAGAGCGGCTTTGCACTTCCTCCTTGGGGTGCCAACCATTCCGAATATGAGCGCATGGGATGGGAGGTTTGCTTGACGGTATTCTTGGTTAGTTTTCATCTCAGAGCTTACTGGTTGTGTTGAAACGTTCCCGTTTCTCGACTACATTTTCAAAGTGAACAGAGAGGAACAACTTTATAAACGAATTTTGCCCACAAAAAATCAGATTTAATGCATTTACATCCACAGTAAATTGTTTTTTTATGGAAATGATTAGTGTATTATTATTATCATTATTATTATTATTGTCATCATTATTATTACGTTCCTTCACACCAGTGACGTCAAAGTTGACTACTGGTGGCAGTAGCACGGCTCACGCCACTTGCCACGAGCTTATCAGCGCCACTAGTGTGTACGGGAACGCTCTTACATCATATAACAGTATGCTCTCAGCTTTCCTCTGAGAGTACAGTAGAATCGCGATAATCTGAGATAATTGGGGCTGAAGCTACCTCGGATAAAAAAAACTCGGATTACACAGAAAAAACGAAAATTCATAACGGAATTTTCAACTACAATATAATACGGAGTCAAATTTAATGTGCAGATGCTATAAAAGTTACAGATACATACATACATACATACATACATGAGCGCGAATTGGTCACAACAGTGAAGTAGAAAGACACACTGAAACCGACCTCCGCGCATCAGGTTACCTCGGATTACACGGAATATAGGATTAGGGAGGCCCGGATTTCCGCAACTCTACTGTATGTATAGTATGTATGTACTCTACTGTATGTAGCAATGGCGCAGTCGAAATCTGCAGCAGCTGATCGTCAAATCATGTGTATTATTTTAATCACACGAAGAGGATGTATACAGAAGCGTAAATAAAAACATATTAATAATGATAATAAACTCAATTTAATTTACTTTTCTCACTTTAACCTAATCCTATTTCACTTTGACTACATGAGCCATTTCCGCTACTGCCCTCTTTACCTGAGGTGGCTATCTGCCTGGAGCAGAGATTTCAGTGTGCCTCCCGTGTCACCTGGTGTGCTCTTACAGGCAGAAACTACACTTCGATTTGAATACAGTGACTTCTGAGAGATCATCTGATGGAAGGGTTTATCCAATCGGGAACTTCGTTTCGACGTCAATTTTTGGTATCGAAGCGTCACAGTTGGGGATCTGTCAGAAGTCACTATTTAAATTTAAGTATACGTACGTTGACATCACGCACTGCTTTACACGGTTAAGACAGAAAACATTGTAAATTTCTTCATTCCACGAAACAAAAAAGGTACTTAAGGCCGAATTTCAGGTCTAATTACATTTGCCTAGTGTTATCGGCGAATCGGTGAGAAGATTTCCTAAGCACTCAACAATTTGGTCGGTGAGAAAGATTTCCAACATACTCAACAATTTGGTCTAAAGAGGGAGCTTCGCGTGACTTTGTGGTGACCCTGAGGAGTTTGCTAAAAGTGCCGCGACAAGGTTAGGGGGGATTGTAAATGGAAGCAGCGTTGCCCAGCTTGCTACGTGTCTTGCTGGTTCGCGAGAAAAAATTAAGTCGAAACACCGAACATTTTTCTTCCATGTCGTTTCCCGAATGGTACTGAATAATGGAAGCATGAGAGTAGTTACATGAAGAAATTAGAAATAGTTTTTATCTGCATAATAGAGGCAAACCCTACGGAATTCGAAATTTGAAAAACAAAAAGTTAACACTGTATTATGTAACATAATTTTCTATGTAAATTGTAACTTAAATATCAACATTCTAGCACCTAGTATAGTAGTAGCACTTGTAATGATGATTAAAATAATCTAAGGACCATTATATTGACAAGAAATATTTTTCACAAGCTTTACTTCGAAGAGAGCTCCCAACAGAAGGATTACGAATCTACAGAGGGATATATGAACTTATAAAACCATAAAAATTAAGTTACAAACCTATCATCTTTTATCAATTAAATACATTTCTAAGACTGGAGAACCTTTGCACAGAGTCAATTCTTGTAAAACTAATACATCAACACAAATTCAACAACCCAAAATTGCGTTCCGTGCTGAGAAAAATTGTAGCTTAGTATTCATAGAATTCATAGATATTCTTAGAAAAGAATCCTCTAAACGCCGTGTCGCAGTGTCATTCACATGCTGCATCCTGATACATCAGATTACACATGTGTACTCCGCCGCGATTACGTTTTCACAAAAAACTACTAATGTGACTATTTTTACCATTTGGACTGTAGAATTCTAAACAACATGTAACAAGTATTGTATTATCAGCGCACGTTTTCTAAAGCTCTCGCTTTGCTCGTTGCGCGAGGAGTGGGGAGTTTGGTTATATTGACAAGGAATTTTATATCAAATTTGTAGTTCGTTTTTTCAATACAAAATAGTTTCTATTATAAGAGAGTGAATATTTATAGTTATCAGATTTTGTCTACAACACTCGTTATCGTTGATTCTTAATTCAATTAATGTAGGTAAAGGAGTGGGGGTAGGTATTCCGGGGCTCAAGAAAACGTGCGCGTATAATACCGCAGCTTCTGGGTCAATAACCCCCTTCTCGATCAGGTTTTTCGTCCAGTTTCCCTGATCCTTTGAGCTAATGCTGAGATGGCCTCTTGTTTTACTTCTGGGCATAAATGTAACTTCATTATCTGAGCACGTCTTCCAGAATTCAGTGAGAAATATAGTTATTCAAATTATTGTTCTCCGCGTTTTCGCGGCAGGAAGTATTATTCCTTCACGAAGGACGAGATGAGGGATAACAGTCCAAATTTATTGCTGATTACATCGGAGCGAATATTTTGTTAACAATCCTTACAAAAACGCTCATTTTCTTTCTGTATTAAAAATTCAAGTAGTATATGGCTTAGGGTAAGGATTACAGAATTATGAAAACGTGCACAGAATTCACTTGTCACACTGTTTTTAAATGTTTTTTATGTAAAATAAATAAATAATTAAATAAATTTACAAAAAAGACTCAGCAACATGTACAACATTCTTGTTTTATCTGTAATGAACACGTAATACCGGAATTACAATATTCCAAATTGTATTCAGCTAACTAATCGGCTATCTCGCGAAAGACTCTCTTCAGTAACAAAAAGGCGGAAAATTAAAAATTTCAATTATCGCAAGATGACATATTTTAATGATAATCGAACCAATGCCATTTTTGTTAGCGTACTTTGCTCAACTCGAGAAAAACACATTATTTTGCCATCAACACAACAGTGGTTTGATCACATTGTCATTCGGAAAGTTTTCCCAAAAATAACGACAACTACCCCTATTTCGAAAAAAACTGTCCATGAAAAAATTAAAAATCTAATATTGAGAATTACATTGTACTGAGAAATATATCTCTGGCTTTGGCACTGAAGGCGTAAAACAAGTTACAAAAACATTTACATTGTTTCATCTAACGCAGAAATCGCGAAAACTAATCATATTTTCAAAATAATTGTACATTTCACTATGATTTCAGTACGAAAAAAATCATTTATCAATACATACCATCGGGAATCTAATAGTTTATAAAATGTCAATTTAATTTAATATGTTACAATATAGGTTTATACCACCAATTTATTCTTAACGCAAAACTGGTTTGCTCTTGCGAACAGTGAGTATTTATTGCACTAACCGCACTGTGTTGCATACGTGACAACGAACGCCTTTGGGAATTCTGATTGGATTTGAAGCAAAATTAATTATTCCGAATTTTCATTAGTTGCATTTAACTAGAAAACTGATTTGTTTAAAAATGAGGGCAAAATGTGAATGTAATACACCAGCCATGTAATGCGTTATGCAATGTACGCGATTTGATTTGCCGGGATGATTCTTCAGGTCAAAGGCGTGCGATATACGGAGCGACAGCTGGAGTCTTCTGAATTCACTCGTCGCGAGATGTGAATAGCAAATGTGAACGATTGCGTAAAACTTTTAAAAAGCTTCCCAGAGGTTTCGTGGAACTGTGTCACTTCTGGCGTATCTCATTCGGGGTCAGTTGTAGACGCTGAATATGTTCTCACATTAGGTTCTACAATAACCCACGGACGATAATCACAAATCATAAATTAATAATTCAAGACGGGGAAACACCAGCGAGACGCCGAAACACCAGCGCGTTCCTCATAGTTGATGGCCTAAAACTCCAAAAATGATCAATAAAATGCTCTTAAAAAATAAAAATAAAAATGACCTAAAACAAAAGAAAAATGACGTAAAATATGTGATCAACAGCAGTTCGGATGAACAACTCAAGCTGTTGGATACGTTACTCAATGCAATTGAGGCTTCTTCTAATCGTTCAAGTGAACTCAGCGTTTCACCTTTTGATTTGGACTGATCTTTATCAGAAAATCTCTGTCTTTACTTATCCCGAAATCGGCCGAAACCTTGTAATGGCGCTAATAAGCGTCACAGGAACCTCAGATTACATACAACGGCTGGCATTACAATTTCTGTGCGAAGAAATGGAATAGGCTACTCAGGAATTCTGTGGAGAACATTTGTTGCATCTCGTAAATATTATTTGAAGCAAGTACCATTAAAATTATATTAAAATCAACCAAATCAGCGAAAATGTATTTAAGGGGCGGAAAAGGTAAAAAATGTCTTATTAGTAGAAATCGACAAAAATGACTGATAAAAATGGGTGATTTCCTTTTGTCATGACAAAATTAATTTCTATAGTAAACGACATTGTTTTAAAGTGAAAAGAAAAAAATTACATTTCATTAAAATCCACCCCTACTCATATTAGCAATAAATAATTCCTTTGCCATTTTAACCTCAAGAAGCATATATTCCCAAAACGCTTTGATATATTTACAAAAGAGGGAATGCAGATTATTTGATTTGCAGCATGTCCCGCAAACATTCCTCACCTGACAAGAATATTTGCATGTTTGAACACATGCGCTACCAGTGCCAGTCAATTACAGGAATGACACTACTTTTTTACTGTCCACTTCTTCATAAATAATTTAGATATATGAGGTCTTCGATTTCACTGTCAAAAAGACAAAATCAGCAAAACATTCTTAAAAGGTAAACACTGAGCTAAAAAGCATGCGTTGACGGCCTCTCAAACTGTGAAATATGAGGAAAGACGTACAAAATACATTTCTCTACGCAGTAACTCTACGAAGGGACCGGTTTGACAGGTCGGGAAACAAATGAATGCCATGTAGAGTGATGTCACTGCAAAAGATGATGAAAACCATTTAATAATGCGCTAACTAAACGAAAGAATTGACGAATTGTTGGCATGGGCATAACCCGCAGTTATGTTGTCAGCAGTAGCCAAGCAGTAGCGGACTTAGCAGTTCCTTCTCATAAAAATATATCTATACTAGGAGGGCACTAGTCCGCAATGATAACAATGAAAGGAATTCAAACAACGTTCACTTGGCTCGAGCACAAAAACTGATAAGTTATTATATCTTATTTTCACTTTTACAAAACTATGATCATGGGAATTCTTCATTCACAAATACAACACTGAAAATGTAAATAAATAAATAAATAAATAAATAAATAAATAAATAAATAAATAAATAAATAAATAAATAAATACATAAATAAATAAATAAATAAATAAATAAATAAATAAATAAATAAATAAATAAATAAATAAATAAATAAATAAATAAATAAATAAATAAATAATAAGACGGGTATTAAACATCAATGTAAGAAAAACATCGGCTTCAATATATCGTTGTTTAAAACATCGACACCGTAGTCGCATCCCTACTTTCGATGCAGTTGTCTCGTAAACGCACTGCGTGTATCTGCCATTGCGAGGGATATCGCCGGCCGCCATCTTCGCCGTCCCGCCCCACCCGCTAATGAAGTCGCGCGAAGCGGCGACTGCCCCGCCGGCGCGTGCCGCACCGCAGTTGCGCAACGCGCGCCGCCACTAGGGATGGCAAAAAACATCGATTTTTTTTAACATCGATGTTTTTCACTAGAAACGTCGATCTATTAACATCGTTATTTTGTTTTCGATGGTTTCTTCACATCGATATTTGTTGCAAAAACTTCGATGACTTTTTAATTTTTTATTTTTTTTAAATAAGGGGGTTTAGGCACATTGTAAAGCGACAGTACAGCGATTACATTATAGCGATAATTACAAATAAAAAGAAAAAACTAAATGAATTCGTGAAACTCATTTGCTATCTGTTTAACATTTAAGTCAATGTCAACGTTTACTTTCGTACAGAGAGATGAGGAGTCAAGAGAGAGACAGACAGAGAGACAAAGACAAAGAGACGGAGAGAGACAGAGTGAGAGGGGGCGAGAGAGAAAAATATTCGTGTAGTAGCAATATATCCCCTTTTCTCATATATTGTAAACATTAAATAAGAACTTCATTATTTTCTGAAATACCCTCTTCTCCATTTCGTAATTCATGAAAAATTGCACTTTCCAATCTTGATCTTTATCTTTGGATCATCATTCTCTAAGTTGGAAATGACTTCCGTTGAAAAAATATTACTTTGTGTTTTATAACTTTTCGTTCTATCGCGAAAAAAATACATTACCTCCCATTATCTTCAAAATGTCAAACATTTTGAGATTTTATGATTTTTAAAAATTATGTTCGCCTTCTGGCCCGTTTCTGACCACCGTACCCCCTCTCCTTGCTGTGCACTGCCATTCGCAACATCGTTGGTGCCTCTGCCGTGCCTTGCACGCCGACACCTGTGACTTCTGGCAGATAATGTTCAACGATGCTCGGATGCCTTTCGGGAGCCTCTTCGATGCTCTCGGGACCGGCTTAGGTGGTTCAGAGCATCAAATCATGTCACTGCAGTGCCTTTGACCGGGAGGCCCCAAGTTTGAGTCCCGACGGCAACAGGTTAGATAGCTAGTCGAATTAAGCCGCTTGCTGTTTGGAGGAGAATTCTAGCGGCCGACTGCTCTGATCGGTAGTGTTTCGTGGTTTCTCCGATCAATAGCAGGCGAATGGTGGAGCAGTACCCTAACAAACGGATTACAGACTGCGCGCGATCTTTCCTTCCTCTTCGTTCTTCTAACCTCACCCCTTACGCAATTACTTTTCAATGCACTGCAGTACCTCACATGCCGGAAGACCGGTCGAGAGCTTAGAGCTTGTCCCGGCAGGACGATGCCCCGTTGGTGGCAGACACCTGGTTGGGGAAAATCAACGCAAGTTGACATAGGTCGTCACCGGATCTCGTCATCCAGCGGGGGAAGGTCACCGCCACCTCTCCCGACAAAAGCATGCACTACACTTACAGGACTAATGGCAGTAGTTGACGCACCCGGAAATACAAATTAATCGATGCTCTCGGGTATGTTCTTGCAGCTGCTAAAGGATTATGTAGCAGTTATGTTCATTTCGTAATGAGGCTGTTGCCTTTTTTTCTGGACCGAAATGTTGCTTCTGTGTTTTGTTTTGCGGGTTGACGGGAAGAATTGTAAACGAAAACCCGTACATAGCTGAGTAATTATGCCAAGATATTTGTGACCCTTGCAGAGAATATAAATTTCTGTTGTTATTGAAATAATGCAGATAAAGGTACTAATGGTAACGACGAAATAAGCTAGAAAACCAAGAATTAGTTTAGCTTCAGCGGTATTCGAGACAAAGAAGAATAACCCTCTTTGTATTTACAAAAGCGGATTGGTAAATTTTGTGACGTTTTTGGTGGATTAGCTATTAAAACGATAGCTGCATTGAAAGAAATGATTGAGATGTCGAAAGAGTACATCGTTGCTTCACTAAAGGTAAACACATTGATGTTAATAACTTTCATTAATACGAAAATGTCTTTAACGTAAGAACAAAAAGCATCTTCGTCACGCTTCTTCTTGAGAAAATTATCTCAAAGCGTCAATGAGAGGCGCTGTTTGAAAGAAGATGGTAAAATAAAAATAGAGAGGTTCAAGCGTACGATTGTATGAACGGTTTCTTTCCTGAGGACTGCGTAATGAATTTATTTCGCGATGATTTTATAGTTTGCACATGATTTGATTGGCACGAGGGTCATCAAGCTACAAGTCAGTGAACGGTTGAGCTACAAGATAACAGTATGCAATTAAATCAATATGTACTGATGTTACAATTGTTAATATCTAGCGGCACTATGCGAGCGAATCGTGTGATGTTTCCTCGAAGTGAAAGTACGTTATCATCGTGTTTGGTTATTCTAACGATTTCTTGGGTTACCGCCATTTTCCACAATTTTTATTAGAAAGAAAAAATCTCTTGAAAAAACAAATTATATACTATATTCGTTTAATTTTCTTATGCTCTCGTGGTACTTGGTTGAACCATTATTACCGAAGACGATCAAAGTCCACAAGAATCTTCAGACTGCTTGTACGGGATTCGGCACGCTTTTATTTTGAAAGTCTTCTAAAACCGCTGGCACATTTGACGTGCTGACAAAACATCGCTAGAAACAGAATTTTCTTACATGTGAGCTAGAAAACTGACCAATCTGGCAAAAGAAAAATAAACAAAACTGTCCAATATCTTTCTATGTAACCTGTCGTGAAATCTGGACACGGAATTTTGCCATTTTAATCTCAGGATATTAAAACTCTTGATACCGATATTTTATTATTTTTACTTTTCCGTTCGAAGAAAATAAATGTTTCGGAAAAAAGGGTCGATATTTTGACAGAAATACACTTTTGTGGGTCCCAGCTTCGGAAAACTTGTGTATACACGTTGTTTAATTCTTTCTCGCAAACGTAATATTTTTTATTGTTTCATTTCGAGGGTAATACGTGGTCCAATTTTTACAGCATTGTCACATGGATTGATACTCACAGGTGTTATCGTGCCATGCTCACTAGTTCCGCCAATAATTTATAATGAATTTATACATAAAAATGTTCAATCTCCTTCCCAGTATTTTTTCTATTTTTAACCGGCGTTTATGGTTGACAAGTTTTCTCTTCGTCTCAGTCTTCGACAAAAATCACCGTGTTGTTACTGAAAGAAATTGCATTTCCCTGAATGAAGAATCGAGGATGATTTATAATTGATTTTCGATCATGTAATTAGATTGTAATGCATCAGTAGCGTGACGTACCATTCATTTCTATGAATTTCATTTAATCGACAATTCAATAACTTCCTCGTATACGATAGTCGTGTGAGATTATCGTGACTATCCGTTACTTGTTAAGAAAAACGAGGACAATACTACAATTGCACATACATTTCCCTGGACTACGCTTTACCAATTTCGGAAGTGACGGGCAAAACCTGGTATATGGAATCTGACTTATATTTAAAAGGTCGAAATTTGCTGTATTAGAGTGTATACAGAATGTCGGTAGGAATTTTAAATGACATTATTTAAAGCACATGTACTCATAAATGCAATAACGTGAACAAATCGCCGGTAACGTAAATATTAACGACGTGAGAATAAAGCCAAAAAAAAAACTTTATTAATTTTTGTAAAAGCGAAATAATTGCGAAAATGCCGTCTATGTCATCTAATAGAGTAAATTTAACACCCTCCCCACCAAAAGTTTAAAGAAAATATTTGGAGCGTTTTTTTTAGTATAACCTGTTTTTGTTATTTTTAAAATTACACAAATTGCACGGAATACTGCGCGAAAGCTACTAACAGTTTTTAAAAAATGTACCTGACTTAATGAAAGAACTAATTATGGACAAAAATTTTTATTTGAATAAAAAATCTCTATCTTTAATTTTGTAGTCGTAGGAAGAAAAATTCAAACTTTTGAAGTTTTGGAAAATTCACAGTTAACCGTGAAAATCTGACCTATGCCACCTTTATAAATGTATTTTACTATATTCGTACAAATCAACTGATGTCACTGCAGCGCCTCTGACCGGGAGGTCCTAGGTTCGAGTCCTGACGGCGGCAGGATTTTCGACACTAGCTTTTCGGCTAGGTCGAATTCAGTCGCTGTCTGGAGGAGAATTCTAGCGGCCGGCTGCTCTGATCGGTAGTTTTCCGTGGTTTCTCCGATCAACACCAGGCGAATGCCGGAGCAGTACCCTACAAAACGGGCAACGGACCGCGCGCGATCTGTCCTTCCTCTTCCTTGTCCTATCCTCTCCCCTTACACACACACACACTTACACTAATATGCACTACACTACCACATATTCCGGGAGACCGGTCGGGAGCTTAGAGCTTGTCCCGGCTGGGGCGGTGCCCCGCTGGTGGGAGAGTCCTGGTTAGGGGAAAACCCCACTAGCCGACGGTAGGTTGGCGCCGGATCTCGCCATCCAGCGGGAAAAGATCACCGCCATCTTCCGCGAAAAAAACATGCACTACACTAACGGGACTAATGACCAAAGCAGTTGACGAGCAGTTGAAATCTCAAAGCCTCGACTCGACCCAAATAGACAGGGGTTTCCTCAGTTTGAAAGAAATCATACGTATGGTTTAGGCGCGAGTGGTGTTCACAGACGGATGGATCGACGGACAGACGTTTTGCCGTGAATTGTTTTTTCGTTATCAAAGACCCACAAAACGATTTCTGGCCCTGTTAAAGGATTTTTTTCTTAATTTAGCAACTGGATTTATCCACTTTTTCGTTATCGGGGCGCGGCAATGAATTGTTTTGCTGAAAATCCGTCGTTTTTTCGCACTGCATTATATAACTTTCTCTACGAATATTACTTCCAAAATACGTACGTATACGAAAAAGTAAAAATACACCAACAGGCAGTGGCGTAAATTGGGGGAGGGGCGATGGGTCATGGGGAGGCGCGGTCGACCCCGGATGGCACTATTGCTTTCGACCAGTCACAATTGGCATAAAAGCTTAATTTCTAATAGGAAATTAATCCATCAACGTTATCCGACCTATTTCCCGACCCCGTTCAACTTTCTAGTCGATGGCCATCGTAAACTATATCTTGAATACAGTAAAACTTACTCAGTGCGGAACGTGCAAAATGCGGAAATCAGTCTAATGTGAACATGAATCGTGGTCCTGCCAAACAAGTCCCACTGTATTACATTTTATAATGCGGAATCTTGTCTAATACGGAAAAAAATACTGGTCCCTTGATTGCGCATTGAGCAAGTTTTACTTATAATCAATCCTTCTTTGAGCCGTCTAGAGGAGTCACACACAGAACGCGAAGAGAAAATACACGGAACGGCAGTCGCAATGTTTCGTGGCAAACAGCATGACGCAGGGTGATGACGTGCCGTTGTGACGCTGAAAGAGGGGCATGGGGAGTTCTGAGTTCTTCTAGGGACCCAACTTTTTAATAAATTGTACATATGACAGCACTGATACCATTAAGACTAATTGACTCGTGAGTAGCTTCTTGTCGTAGTCTGACGATACCACTGTGAATATTCGCCTGAAACTCGGAAATCTACTACAATTCGAAAATGTTAGTGGTTATCGAATGTTGCACTGAGTTGTATGATAGTTTCCACAAGCATCGCTTCACGTAATTTATTCGCAGATAATACTAAAGCTACAATTCCGCAAGAACTGTTCAGTCAAGTTTGTGTCAGTCGCATATTAAATAGTGTCATGGGAACAAGCGTCAGTATGTCCTCACGTCCGGGACGTGAAAATTCTTGTCGAGAAGAATGTTATGTCCTACCTCCATTTGTTGATGCCCACGTTGGAAGAACCCGCGAACCACGGGTCCAGGATGAAAATGCATCGAAAGGTGGAGGCTCCCTTGAGCCCCTCCCGGAGGCTGGGGTTGTCGTGCAGTCGAAGCCCCTTGCGGAACCAATGCACCGTGTGCTTGGTGGGCGGCACACCGTACCCCGGCGGGCACCCCGCCCCGCGCGCCGCGGCGGGCGGCAATTGCTGGTACACGTCCGTCATACTTCCTGCGCCCTCACACGCACTCGAACCCTCGCTCTCGAACACGCACACGCACACGAGCACCGACAGCAGCAGGCGGCGACTCTGCTTTCAGAACGCTCCTCCTCACCCTGGGCAAGGCACGGCGACGGTGGATCGCAGCGGGCGGGCGGACATCGCTCCTCCTGAGCAGGCGGCGGCGGCGGTGCCTCTAGGGTCTTCCACGCTCGAGTCACACCGGAGGGTGGCCGGGGGTGGCTGCGACGGCAAGGGTTGCGGAGGGGGCGGCGACGGCGGAAGCGCTAGTGACACTCCGTGTGCATCCAACTGCTCGACTCAGGATAATGGCAGCGGGTGCGGGGCGGGCGCCGGCGCTCGCACACCGCCTGCAACGTGACCGAGTGCGTCACCTCGTTCCCCATTGGGTGCCGCGATCACGTGGGCCGCGCGGTCACGTTGCCCGTGGCGTGGTCGAGCGCCTGCCTGCCTGCCTTCTCCGTCTAACTTTATCTGGCGCGCGCCTCTCGCGTGGTAGTAGAGGCGCTGGTGAATTGTGTGTGTGTGTGAGAGAGAGTGTGTATGTGAGCGCGCGAGCGAGCGGGGGAATGTGTCTGTGTGTGAGGTGGGGGGCTAACGATAGGAACGGGGAGGTGACGGGGAAGTTGGAGCAGAAGGTGCTCAAAGAGAAGGAGAAGAGAACCGGCGACGCGATGGAAAGGCACTAGTCCATATCGACTTGTTGCTGTGAACTCAAAAGAAACATCCAGAATGGACTGTCACCCAATCTATACGAGTCTATTTTCACTTTCCTCGTTCCCCCGCTTTCATTCGGTGCAAAGGATGACGGAGGCCATTCACTCCTTCTGGATAGGCATCTACGTCCTCTGCTCTGTTCGGTGGGTTGCATATCAATCAAACACATAGGCGCGAAAATAGACATTTAAAGAGGAATGATATTCTAGTTGAGAGTACATTTGTTTAAAATTAGATATTTTTGTAAATTTAAAATTAATATATTAAAATAAATATTTCTTGGCAATTTATTAAATATGTCAAATTTTGTTACAAGCTTCTCACGAGTGTCAGTCGCTCTCATTCTTTAAGAAATCGATTGGCTGGGCATATGATGATATCTAAAATTATTACATTCAAATTATTATAGTATATCATAATTTTTTAAAATTTCGTTTTGGACATTGTGGAACAAAGATTTGTACAAATTGTATAGATGAGTTTTTCTAGTTTCAACGTCCCTGCAAAAGCGCGGTTCTCTAACCTCAAGAAGATGCCTGATTCGAGTAACTTGCTTGTGCTCTCCTGCCATCTTGTGGCAACGATTTAAACTACCACTAATGGCAGACTGGTTTGAACAACTGAAGGTCGTCTGGCGAAGCTGTCAGCCTCGGACGTTCCTGCAATCGTGCCGGAGCGGAGTTTCAGGGGGGTTGTGTTTTCAGTTTCGCGCTGAAAATGGCGACATGTTTGAACAGCAAGAGGTTCCACCGTCTCCCCAGGATGTCAAATAGCATAACGTTGGTGGATGTCATGTGCCCCGTGTGTAGAGGAATTTTTATAGAACCTGTGACTCTACCGTGTCAACACGGATTGTGTTTGAAATGTTTCGAACGTTCTATGGAAGAGTCAAGTTTGGCGTGCCCTATGTGTCGGAAAAGGGTTGGTGGTTGGTTAAGAACGGCTACAAAGGACGGAAATTTGGTGAATATTAAATTGTGGGCCCTGATACAACAACGATTTCCAGATGAGGTGCAAGCGAAGATGAATGGCGATGATGACGGCGTGGAGGAACGTACGTACTATGCATGTCGCTGTCTCCTTCTATAACCTAAACCCTCGTACGAGACTTCCGCGGAGTAGTGTCATTTTCATTGAAGGACTTGGTGCGGTCTCCGCGGAGTAGTATCCGGCCTCTCCAGCTACCTGTTTTGTTGCTTACGCATGCAAATATACATTAATAGGACTTGCACGAATCATTTAGTGCACTCGTCAAAGTAAGAATCGTTAACATTGCCATTGTCGCAGGTATTTATTCGAAGAATAGTCTTTCTTAATACCATTATGAAGTGAAGGAGAGTGAATACCGATCGTTGAGATATTGCAGGAATGCCTTGTTCGTAAAAAACCTCTATCTTCAAACATACGTGCAGATTTTAAGGAAATCAATGTTTACTATTGACGAAAATACCTATCGGATTTGTCGAAGCAGATGTTTTGGCGGTCTTTCATGCGTGTTGTAGAAAGTAAATAAGATTTTCTTTCGAGTTATTATTTTATATTGACATGTAATTATGAAATAAAAATGATGAAGTCATTATATGCATAATGTTGACATCAGTAAGCATTGTATGTTGCCAGTGTTTATGTAATTTTGTACTGTGATGTAAAAGAACTAACTAAAGTTAATTACTAGTTTGTGGTACAAGATTTATTTATAACATTTTTTTCATTTTTTGATTACACTATATTTTATATGTAGATAAAAATGTTTTTCTTATGAAAGTACTGTTTTAAAGCCTTGCGGTTGTCCCTCAAAATAAAAATAAAAAAGATTAATAGATTATAACTTACTAATTTTTATTTTCAGAAATTGTGGTGTGTCTCGAAATAGATCGTGGTTATTTGAATATTATTTTATATCAAATCTCTTTATTAATATCTATTGTTTTGTTTTTTTCAGGTGTTGTTACTAGCAGTACACCCCAGGTTCGTCTCAGCACACCGGGTGAGATTGGTCAAGAATTTGCATATCAGTTACACCAGTTGCAGAAAGAGGCAGAACGTAGGCAAGAAGAAGAATGGAGAGCAAGTTGTAATCTGATACAGAAGTTGTGTGTAAGTATTTTATTGAAACATGTATCACTTCAAAATACACTGTGTAAAAAAATGTTAAATTTTGCCTTTGAATGTACGATTTTAAAAGCTCGCACCTCTGTTTCTTTAAGTGTATCTTCCTCCCTTTCACAATTACGTCATGAAGTGAATGAAGATTTTATTAACGACAATGCTTCCAATTTTTTGAGACAATCTAAAGAGAATAATTTATTTTTGTCAATACCGTTTATTCTTACTCCAATAGGCAACGTTTTGAGGTATACGATTTGAAAAATGAAAAGAATAAACATATTGGTGGGAAATAAACTCTTCTTTTGATTGTTGTAAAGAATTGGAACCTTTGATATTAATAATGTATAAATATAATTAATAATATACAATAAATTATTAAGACAATTGCTCTCTTCACATTGCATTACAATGAAGATTTTGTTATACAGAATGGTAGTCTCTGTGAACTAATGTCAAGATGCAAAATGCCTTTGGGTTTCTAGGAAGAAGAGCAGAGGGAAAAGGAAAGGCAGCAAAATCAAGTTCACCATGATGAGCAAATGGCACGAGAGCTTCAGGAGACAATGATGCAGGTAAGATCGGAGTATACATTTAAACATACTTTGGTATACATTTAAATTCCACTTTGTGAATTAAATCTACTTGTTTTTACGTGATTGTGATGAAATATAAACATTTGCTTTCTTTTTGCATAATTGCTTAGAAATTTAAGCATTTTTCTTTTGAAGAATTTTTATAAAAACATTTTTTGCAAATTATGAATAGATAATGTATGAAGCATTTCAATAATGTTATTGCCCATTTTATTTATTTATTTATTTTTCCTTCCAACTTTTCCAAATCTTTAATATGTTTTTTGTATTGCATATTATTTTTCATTATCATAATGAGTGTCTTTTTATTAAAATAATTTCAATGGATGTTTCAACAAACAACCCTCAAAATTGTTAAAGCGAAGTTATTGGTATTTGTTTATGTTTTTAGAAGATAATAGTTGTGTATTAAAAAAGGAAATTTAAATGTTTATTTTGTGTGCTTTTAAGTTTTTAAATTCTGAGATACATTTCAAACGTGTAATCCATTGGTTGTTTTTCAGTTTGCTAGCAACTTTGAATAGTTTACTTATGGTTCTGTATTGTTGATTTTTAAATTCAGTTTGTTGCTTCTGAATTTTTCAATATTGTTTACAGTTTTATGCAGTTGTTTAAAGGTTGATGCATGTAGAAACATTATTTGCAAACTAGTTTTAATCTTTGAAATAGTGTCACACATTTCAGTTCAATTCTTAAGTATTATGTATTTCTTCTGACAGATGAAAGTTAGTGGTTTTATGAATTATTTGTTGCATATCAGATTCAACTTGAGCCTTTTAATTGATTGTGCACATTGCAAATGTAATGAGAATTTTTCTCTCAAACAATTCTTTTAGTACTTTTCTCTGTAAGAATTTCATTCTAACATTTATAACTTATATTTTGAAACTTAAGTTTTCCTGAAGTGCAGTATCCGAGTACGATCATATCAAATTATATAAAAATGTATTCTTCTTACTATTTTGATAATGATGATGATGTGATGAATGGAATGTGAATTCTGTCACTAATCTTCTGTAGATTATTTTTGTTTATTATATCCGTCATCGTCTCCAAGACTTGTTTACCATTACCTCTCTTAATTCCTTGTCATCTATTTTGACATTTTCCTCTATTTTGCTTACTGGTGGTGTCTTTTTGTAAGCTTGTTTAAGACAAGTCTTGTTGGACATTCATTGTTCATATCCATATCACTTTTCCCTTCATGTAAATGGTATCAGTAATGGCCATTCAAATGCCCAGGACTCTTCTGGTACCAAATTTTATTTTCGTCTTTATTATTCTATAATTTTTCACTGTTGATAGTGTGCAAAATGTATTTGATACAAATACTCATATGTACTGCACCTAAGAATTCTTATTCCAGTGTTAAGATAAATATAACGGGGGGGGGGGGGAGCTCATATTAATTAAAAATACAGCTAAATGTATTTTCCTTGACTGGTGCCTTTCACCTTGCAGCTAATTTCGAGAGGTGGGTGTAACCACACATACTGCAATTTACTATTCCACCTGGTTTGTCTTTAGTGGCTCAGAAAATAAATTGAAGCACATGTTTTGCAAATTTTTTATTTGGAATTTTGCTTGTGTTCTTACAGCATCACTTTGAGGGTACAATTACAAACTAGTTTTATTGAATTTGTTTGTGTATAGTGCCATTTGTTGGTTGAAATTGAAGATTGCAATTGTTTGCTTATGCAGTTTCTTGATGTTTTTATGTTTGGTTTTCTCTCTATTTGTTTGGAATAATCCTAGTGTATTTGATCATTGTTGGTACTTTATTATTACAATGAAAATTATTTTATTGTTAAATATATGCACTCTCTGATTTTGGGTAGTTCATTCTTTTACATTAATTAATTTTGATATATTATTGTATGCTAAGAGCAATTTATGTAACTTCACTTTGGTTTCACAATTTCTATTCTTCATATTAAAACTTCATTACATGAATAGATGTAATTATTGAAATGTCATGAACTTTGAATGAATTTGATAATGTTATAGCTGTGGTGCTTTTCCTGAACATATTTCTTCTTTCTTTCATCTTTCAAACTTGAATAAATTACACACGTTGTCTTTATTTATTGCTCACATTTAATGCTAGTAAGGATTTTGTATGAATCTTAGAAAGAACAATGCAGTAACTCACTGATCTTGAGGATTAAAATCCTGATTTAGGATTTGAACATTTGATGAATTTTCAACACCATACTTGCATTAGTAACATAAAAATATGTCAAAAGGATATTTTGAAATTATTTCTTTCTGAAAAGGGGAACCTTTAAAACTCTTTATGAACTTTACAATTTTTAATTATTGACAGAATTAAATTTATTGGAGGCATCCTTAGTTACAAAAGAAAACTAAAGATTTCCCTCATCCCCAGCACATTTTATGCATGCTCTAAAATAAATTATTAGATAGTTCCACAGCTAACGTTTGCAAATATCTCAAAATGTATGATCTTCCAGAAAAATCTGAGATTTTCCAGAGATAGTTTTCTCTTGGAACGTGGCTATTATGTCTGTTCTTAATTCAATTTTGAGTGTGAGGTTTAAAAAGACTTAAGTTAGTCCTTCATTTGAAGATTATTATGAAAATAATAATATTTGAATTTATATTTGAATTTAATTTTTCAGAGCTCCAGCAATGCATCTCAAAGTACTCCTGAACAAGTGCCACCACAACCACAGCAACAGCAGCAGAAAGCAACTCAACCTCAGCCAGCACCTCATATACAACAGCAACGTCAAGGCCCTTCATCTGAAGTGGAAGTTAAGAAAGGACCTTTGGACTTCTTTTTTGCTACAGGAACCTTTCATAAAAAGTCTGTGGTGGAAATAAATTGCCCATCAGATACTCCAGGTGTGTTTTTTATTTTCTTAAGCACAGATAATTACTATGCTGTAAAAAATCAATGTTGTTATTTTGACAGAAATACTTTTCTTGGGGCTCTCAGTTTGAGTAAACATTTGTTTGAAAACTGTCTGTGTAAACAACATTAGTGCATAAACTATACACGATTTTCTTAAATGGATATCCCCTCAATCAATCTGACAACTCAATGTACTGCAAATTTGAAAATAATCTTTTAACTTTAGTTTAGTCGAAGAGATAGAACAGTGTCAAAGGAGATGGAAAGATCTATCATAGAGAATGAACAACAACAGATTCCTCCTTGTTATAAAGCGACCTTAAATAAAACAACAACAACAACAACAACAACAATAGATTCTCAAAATTAATCTGGAAGTACAAACCAAGAGGGATCGGAGATAGAGGCAGACCACTGAAGAGGTGGCAACAGGAAGAACACTTGGAAGACTAATAATCTTCCAAGAAGACTGTAATAAACAAATAGAAATAGGCTGCAAAGCATAATTTCTGGTCATTTCATTATGATGATGATGATGATGATGATGTTTTAATCTTTAGGTAGTACTTTATACGATCCTCTTAGGACATTTTCAACATTTTGTCAAATGCCATACCTTTTTTTTTTTTTTTTCTTTTTTTTTTTTTTTTCTTCCCCCTAACTGATCAAAGTGGACCTTTAAATAAGGTAAAAGACCAAGTTTCGTTAACACATTAATGTCATCTCCTCTGTCCTAAGTTACTTTGTCACTGGTTGGAAAGTTTTTTAATGTATTACTGATTTAAGCTTGTATGTTTCATGTATTTTAAACACCATACCTGCATTTACAACATAAAACATGTTAGCAGGATACTGTTTCTTACTGAAGAGGGGAATCTTTAAGATTTAAGGTAGTAAGGTGCATTTATCAACACATTAACAATCTTTTTAAAAAGACAATATTCTACTTTCAAATGGCATGACTACTTTTATTTTACATTAGTAGTTTAGTAGTTTTTTCAATAACACAAGAAATTGAGCTGGAAAATAAGTTTTATATGTTTATTTCAGTTAAATTCTTAGAAATTTTGTTCAGGTCACCATATTACATTTAAATTAGTATTTAATTAAATAAGAGAGAAAACATTTTCTATTCACAGTCGTTGCTTCTTATATGATAATTTTGAAAACAATCTGACATGCCACACACACATCAGTGTATTCCAAAGCTATTTATTACCACTTAAGAGGCAGCATTCAAAATACAGCCGTGTAGCAATGTTTTCACATAATTAATGTAGGTCTGAAATGGCTTGAATGGTCTGTAAATGGAGAAATGCCATGATCAAAGGAAAAATACAGTGCAAGGAATGGTACGTTCATGCAAGGAAAGTTACGTTTACTAGTTCAAGGAAAGAAAGTGCCATTGTGTAGCACCATTAGTTGCTATTTACATTTAATATGTACTATTTGATTTGAATTAACTAATTGACTTGTTTCAAGAATATTGTAAAATTGTTTTTGCAATGTCTTGCTTTGGATTTTGGTGAATTGCAATCAATTCTGGGGGCAAAGTTCATCAAACCACAATTTCTCTGACTTCCATACTATCACCAGACAAATGCAGAAGCAAAACAAATGGGTGGGGGAGGGCTTTGTTTGATGCCTTTCTCCTCCCTTTTCTTTGAAATAATTTTTCTAAAAATTTTTTACCAAAAAAGCAAAGAATCTTGTTACGTCCCCACTTCATGATAAGTCAGAATACCTTTAAAAGCATCTTGAACTTCAATTGTGTTGAAATGGTGATGTTAAATGTTTGTGAGAGCACTTAGCATCATTGTAACAGGACTATCCCCTTGCAATATTGCATTTTAACCCTTTTTTCTTCTCAATTTTAGGTACTCAGACACTGTGCTGCTTGCAAATTAATTTGACAGTTTCCAAAAGGTGTAAACATCATGCTGATAAGAAAGATAGAGATAATTTCCTTTATTACCTTTTTGGATGTATATCATGTAGCGTGAAGTTGTTGGATTGTTATTGAAGATTGAGGTTGTTATTAGAACCTAACATCTTTCTTGGTCAGAGAGTGAAACCTGATTAAGTTGAAAATGTAACATTTCTCTTATAGATTCAATTTAAACTTGATAGATGATTTAGTACAATACGATTCTGCATAATTAAATTGTTCCTTAAATTCACAAAAGAATATTCACTCTCTTTTATGGAAATTTGGTGTGATAAATAAGTTTTTACATTAGTGGTGATTGTTGAATCAAATTCTTTCAATGTGCATCTCAAAAAAAATGTCAAAGAACAAAAAAAATGTATAAATTTTAATGTGGTTTATCTTTTCTATATATAAAGGAAGAGTATTAAATAAATATAAAAATGATTTTTCACATCATTCTCTTGACTGTCACTAATGAAATGTAAATCAATCGGGTTTTTAAGATTTTCCCCTTTGATAATCAAAGAATGACCCTGTGATTTGATCACTGAAATTTCTCTGATTTCATTTTATCACCTAGTCATGCACTGGTGTCAACTTTACATTGGCAATGTGTAAAGGTACTGAGTAATATTTATGTTATGACGAATGTTTGAATCTGGTTAATTCAAGAATGTTACATTATCCAAAATGTGTGGTTAAAAATCTAGTAAACTCTTGAAAGCTATTTTGCTCTTTGGCCTGATGAAAAACACTTTAGTGAAGGTGGCTAAGATAGATGAAGTATGTTATAGTGGGATTGCAGATATGTGATAAATAGGAATCAGATTGCTGGTGTGAAGTTTCTAAGGCTAGTGAGGGGGCAAGGTGTGTAGTTTCAAGTTCTGTTGTGTCAATCTGACATTTTTATGTATAAGATACCAATGTAACCCGATTTCACTCTACACTTTTGTTGATGTTTTGCTATGCATTTCTGAGATGGGGTGACAAGGTTCTAGTCTTTGGGATTTGCATAAAACAACCATGAGTCTGTGCAACAATTGGACAGATCCAATGCGTTTTTATATGAAAATACATCATGGGAATACATTAAGATGCCTCGCATTCAGACGATCATCTTACTCGTAGCCAGTATACTCTGGATGATTCGCAAATTAGTCAGAGGGAGTTTGAAATCATCCGTTCATTGTCATTCATCCTTTTTCCGAACTGAGTGGCTAATGTGTGAATTAACTTGCTAATTGGTGAATTAGCCATATTTTAGACTTGAGCTGTAATGTATATATTGTTGAAATCAAGTTATGTTTTCATTAATTTTTTTATTTTTGTCGTGGTAAGTACAGTATGTAAGTGGAATATTCCAAATAAATTCCACTTGCATATCTGCAGCACGAAGATTATCTTTTATTTACAGAGCTCTTGTGATGGTGAATACCATTTGCATTGTGTAATTCACGTTAATGGGTCTGAGTGACCAGAGAGATTGAAGAGTTGAACTACTACTTAACCTAGGTGGGGTCAGTGTGGAAGATTTTGGACATTGGGCCTTAATATTTCTTGTACAGTTTTGTTTGAGTATGTTGTTATGATTTTCAGTACCTTTCCCCTAATCTTCTATCTACAAAATATGTTGCTCTTCTTATTGCATGCTGTCTGTCAATTCTCAAAAATTTATGTAATCTCATAGATGTCTCTGGAGTGGCAAAGCTTCCATTCACCCTCGTATGTTAGACCTGCGTTGACAAGCAGAGCCTGGCTCATCGCCCACAGAGACCTTGCAATAATCTCCATTTCCTGTGACACAATCCAAGCAGGCATGTTCAGCTTTAAGGACGATAATACGTTACTGATATTTTTAGAAATATCTGGAAATAAGAATTGTAGACATACGTTTACTTCATATTCACCCTTGGTCTATTCTGAGGTCAATACTAACAGAATTGCTAAGAGAGTTGATGTCTAAGATAGCACACTATTTGCATTCAGAACACAAGAAGCAGAAATCCAAGAAAGAAAACCAAGTGGACAGTGAAATTTGTCTAAGAAATTCAGATGGCAAAGTATTGTGTGAATGTGAAACATGCGAGAAAATTATAGAATGCAAATCACTTTCATTGTTTATTTGTAAAGATAGTGTGAAAAAAATGATTACTGAACTTTACACCTACTTCTCAAATTAACTTTCGTCATGTATGTATTAATATATATAAATTCTTTTATATTATTGAATGAAAAAAATTTTGACTTTATGCATTAATAAATGTTTAATGGATTTTACAAATTTATATGAATAATTTTAAACAAAAAAGGACTTGATAAATGAAATTACGGATGTAAGAGTCATTTAAATATCAAATTATGTTAATTCATGAAGTTAGAAAACTATGCCACATAGCTTTCTCCGAGTTCCATTTTCTCCCAAGTGACTAGTAATGTTCGTAGGCAAGACAGGATCTCTCCTGGATTAAGAGAGGTGTTAATGTTTTCTTCAAAGAATCATGCCTGCTCATATTGACTGCATAAATGTGAGGAAGATAATGGATTGGCAATGATGATGGTATTTCAACAAGTTGCTCTAATCTTTATTTTGGCTGGTCACAATGTTGTTAATGGCAGTGGACATGCTGGTGTCTTCAAATATTTGATGCTCACATCAATGCAAATTGCAATCTGGTGATGTCAGAAGGCGTTATAATGTTTGGTGGGGATTGTGGTTGGAATGTAAATAAAATAAATGAGCCCCAACATATTCCAGTTTTGGAAAGTTTCCAAGGGCGATGTAATAACCTGAATGATCTTTTAATAATAATTAACATAAATTACTTAAATAATTATTAAGCGATACTATATTGAGTTTAGATTATCTGTGTGAATTTCCCTTTGATCTAAAAATAGCTTAACAGAAATGTTGCAAAATAGGATGAGTGGAAAACTTGTATTTCATTTTCATAGTTTGCTTTCTCATTATATTCAGCACCTAATTAGGACTGCCTAAAGTTTTTGATACATTGTTGTTAATTAGGTTTTTAATGTTCATGTACTTCGATATTGAGTAAAATAATTCTTTTGAGTTACTTATTTGTTTGATTGCTTTCTTTTTTTTATATTTAAGTCTATTGGTCGATTGTAAATTTTGTGCTCCTCTTCAAACAATAGCATTACCTTTTGCATATGAAGATTTGCAAAGTTCGACCAACATCATACATGTACAGAAAATGTCTACCGTATTGTCCTAGCAGTGAAATAATGTAATCATAAAAGTACTTATTATAACTATAGGATAAATTTCAAATATATTTTGAACAAAAAGTTAGATAAATAAGTAAAGAAGTGAAATTTTAATTTATTGTACTGAAAGTTGGAAGTTTGTGAAGTTACATAAAATAAAATTGAAGTCTGTGAGTGATTTCAAAATGCTGCCTTCTTATAATTTCATATGGGTATTTACATGATACGAAAACCTAATCAATTGTTTTTACACTTTTCGCCGAGGCTATATTTTTTTTATCATTATTTTCTATCAAGGAAGTGTGTTTGTTTATTTTCTTTTTGTCCAAATTTACAGTTTCATTCTGACAATGAAATTTTGTAAATGTAACCTTCAGAAAAAGAAAAAAGTTACTGTCTACATGAGATTTCATAAAATTAAGCAATCTACCTTTCCTAGTCCTTCAAACAAAATTTAAGTGTGCACTCTTCCATTAAAAAAAAACAAAAAAACTTGAAAATGGTGAGGAAATCTGTGAATGTTGTTAATTCAACATTTCTGAAAGTTCATAACATTTCATACTATATGTATTTTGATTAATTTTTGGGGGGCTTATGTAAATTAGTAATTTTTAAGTAGGCTTTAATTAATTGAAGGAAAAATTGCTGCTGGAAGAATACAACAATACATCTGTTTACTGCTGCCTTTAATATTGATGATCATAACAAAATTGGCTGGGAAGGATGAGGCAGAATGGATGGGATCAAGTAGGGTGGGATTATGCGAGATAGGACAGGACTGTAGATAGAATTAATTCCCCCCCCCCCCCTCTCTCTCTCTCTTATAGACCGTTGTGATAAATAAATACTTCAGGTTAAACGGAATTCTTCAACTAGTTTTGCATATCCTTATTTGCAACTTATTTGCACTTCCTATTTCATTATTAGAAAAAAAAATTGTTTGACAACAATAAAATGAGAAATTTATAATAATGAATAAAAATAATTTGTAGGTTGAAATTTAATGTCACCTAGATAAGCTGAACATATGTGAATTGATAGGAAATTGCAAATAATTTCTTCAAACAAGTATTTGTTATATCGATGTAGGTTACCCTTGATACGATGCGTAGAAACAAGAGTTTTTTTGGATCAGCTCTCGCAATTTGTTCAGATCACCACCACTTTATTTTGTTTGAAAGTTTTGACTTTGTTACTCTTTTGTGTATGCCACTCATGTATACATTGTAAATACTTTTTATGACATCTGTTCTGTACTATTTGTTGCAGAGTGTAGTAGCGAACAAGCACGTAGCAGCAGTAATTTGAGCACAGGAAGTCAAGACTCCATTACTCAAGAAATGTTACATTTCAAACCAATCAAAGTTGTGCCCCGGACCCCACCTAAGCGTCTCCCAGGTAAGTCATGAAGTACCAACTACCCATGATCCAGTGTCCATTTAGTTTCAAAATTGAATGTTTATTTAATTATAATCGTAAAATAAATAAATAAGTAAATATTAAAAAAATGTTCTTTCTAAATTAACAAGGAAAGACCAATGACATCATTTTTTAAAATTTATTCACTATTTAAATAATGAACAGGCAACAGATTATATCTTATATAGCCCAAAACAGTACCAACATAATAATTCATTATTTTAACATATCATAATGTTACATATTTTATCAGATTGCAACTTTAAAGAATATTGTTGTGTTTGATGAATAGCAATATTTCCAAGAAAAGTGTATGTGTAGCGGGGTCGTTTTTTCTCCTTGAATTGAGATTATTTTGTGATGTAGAATGATAAACGTAAAGTATACCTTACTTGTTTTATATGCTAAATGGTCTTTCATGCAAATGTAGTCAATGCTCATCTATTCCCAAAAATATGCAATGAAATTTGAGATCTTAATATTTATCCTGTCAAACATAAAGAATTTGTTATACTTTTAAATAATTGCTCATCTTATTTTTGTCATTGTGTCAAAATTATAAGATTTCTTGTATTGATTTGTACCCCAATCATAGAAGTATAATAATAATAATAATAACAATAATAATAATAATAATAATAATGATGATGATGATGATGATGATGATGATGATGATGATGATGATGATGATGATGATGATGATGATGATGATGATGATAATAATGATAGTAATAATAATAGTAATAATAATAATAATAATAATAATAATGTGGGCACATGTTGTTCAAATTATATGTAATGGCACAGTGCTTTTCTACTTTTAAGCAAACTTGTTTATTTCAGTATAAAAGTCACTAAAAATGTGAAACGGATTGTATTATAGGCAAAGGTATATCTTAAAATTGGATATCTTTCTTCAATGACTGCCGTGATTCAAATTGTGATCCAAGAGAATTTATTTCTCCATTCACTTGAAGTGTCCTCTATTTTCTGAGGCACAGATAAAATGCAACAATATCTGGTGTTAATACTGAAATATGAGTTTGTAATCTTGTTTCAATTTTGTTGTCTTTTTCTGTTTGTATGTTTTATATTTTCAACTGTTTCAGTTGTGTTGTGTTTTATGTCTTTTATTTATTTGTTTTGATGAACCTGTATGCTCATAGGAGGAGCAATGTTTGCAGATGGTCAGGTGGTGGAGCCTCGCCTGGTGAAAGCCACTCCTCTCAATTTGAACCGCGCTTATGAGGTGCTCGAGGCAGGAGCTGATGTTGAGGCCTTGCTGAGTCCAGCTTCTCGTTTGCGACTAGGATTGTGTCAACCGGAATGTACCTTGCCACAACCATCAGCCTTCCGAGGTGAGCAGTTGTTTATAATCAATGTTGGAAAAATACAAAATTCTCTCAAGTTCCTATGCTAAATGGTTCTCCAAATCTGGTATCTTTTAATCCTTCATTTAATAATTATATTCATTTTTAATAATCCTTTACCTTATAGAAAGGAAAATTGGCCAAAGTAATAGAGCATGGTTTGAATTTCTGGATGCACAGGTTTTTGGAATTAAATCAAATTTACTCCGCGATTTAAAATGTAAAAATAAAATGAGAGAGAAGCATTTAATGGTGCTATTCAGTAATTATGATTTTTGCAGAAGTATGTGAAAGAAATTCATTACTTTATAAATGATAATATTGTTGTCTGCAATAGCTAAGAATGTATTTGTTGCCATTCCATCCATCTGTAGCAAAATTATTTGTGGAATGTTGCATCAATATATTGCAATATAAGAAAGAAGGGCTAGAGCAGAAAAGATCACACTCAAAATTGAAGTTTTAACAATGCATTATTTTTGGGCTTTTACCATTTGTTGTCCATGTGGTGTGATGCACAAATATTTCAACTTAAGGTTACTTATAGGCAGCCTTCAATTGTCATTATTATCTAACCCGCTTAACTCCCTTAATGGAGTTTAACCTAAAGTTTAACATATTTATTCAAGAAGTTTCTATGTGGGTTATCAGTTTTTTTGGTTTCCTTTTCATATTTCTATTCTTTTGACACAATGCAAAAGTTTAGCTTAGAGTATGGAATTCGTTCATTTTTGGAGTTGTGTTGTTGTTGTAGTAATGACTTTGCAGGATTCCCCACAAAAATAAATAATAATAATAATAATGATAATAATGATGATGATGATGATGATGATGATGATGATGATAAAAAGGTGTCTGTTCAAAATTCAGGGACATTTGTTTTCCAATACAGTAGTAAAGTGAAATTGAGTAGTAAATCAATACATCAGAATGCAGAGAATTTTCTTGTTGGGTTGCAGAGACAAGATACGATCAATTTTGTTTTATAAGAGGAGAAGATACAGATCCTGGAAGGACAATTCTGCAAAAAATTTATGCAGCTGGTTTTTTCTTGATTTTATGGTTGAATTTTCTTTTTCTCAATAGTCAAAAAAACCTGTGCAGCACTGAGCATGATCTTATAAGGCAGCTAAGTGGGGTTTACAAAAAAGAGTTTCTACAAAGAGAAAAAACTCCTTTTTGTAAACCTAAAGAACTCAGAGAAAGTCAAATTATTTGAAACACCAATGAATCCAAAACTTTCTAAAATAAAAAATATAAATTTAAGGAATTGATAAACCTTGGTTTCAAAATATTTGTTGTCTTAGATATTGCCTTTTTGTAAGATATCAACTACTTTTAATCCTTTTTTCCTATATGCTTTGGCATTATCATTACTATTCTTTAGTTTTCTTTTCAATTCTTGAAACATTTTAATTTATCCTCCAAAGCATTGTTTCCTCTGAAACCCAATCTGTAATACGTCTAGAAAACTAGCAGAGGTTTGGAGACCATAAGTGTATTCTTTTGAAAGTAGTTTGAGAAAGAATATAAACTGAAAATCAGAATACAAATTCTTGTGAATTTTAACTATTGAAATTAAAAGTGTAAATTCTCTGAACACATTAAAATATGATTAAATCTGAAGAGAAATGAAATACTTTTTGTGTTTTTTGATGACGTAACTAGCTTTGTTTGTGCATGTGTTTATCTTTGTTTGACTAGCATGCAATCTTTGCATGTTGCTTATTATTATGAATCCTGAATTGAATGTGGTGAGGCATGATGTAGTTAATTATTCAGAATATGAAACTTTTTCTTTCTTGTTCTCTATGTTTGTGTTAATTTTAAAATGTCTGCAGTTCTCGTTAGAACATAATTTATTTAGTAGATAATACAATGAACTAGTATTAATTCATACTGCAAGGAGGGCCCAATGAAAGTCTGATTAGCTGAAATACAATTGAATCCACAATTTTTTAATAAAATATATGACTTAAAGAAATAGAATAAATTTTTTTGTCTGAAAATTTGACACATATTTCCTGTTTTTAAGATATCAACCGTTTTTAATCCTTATTTTCTACATGTTTTGTCTGCACCATTTCCATTTTTAGTTTTCTTCCCACTTCTTGAAACTTTTTAATTTATCCTCCAAAACATAGTTTCCTCTGAATCCCAATCTGTTGTATCATGTTTGAAAAAGTAGAGGTTGTAAGATCACTACACTGTGTGTGTGTGTGTGCACACGAATGGGCGTGCGTGTGTGTGCGTGCATGTGCGTGCATTTTGAAGTATAAATTTCAAGGAAAGTCAACTTTTGTTTGAATTATCTGATATTGAATTAATGACCATTCAGTGTATTAAGTGCAGTTGCATGGATGTGCTGGCTTAGATAGATCCAGATTAACAGTCTGTGGCACTGCTAAAAAATGCAACCTTCACCACTTACATTTTTATAATATTTGTGTATATTTTTTGCTATAAGGGGAAATATAACTCATTCAGACATTAATCAATGAAAATTTTTTCAAGATTTCAGTCGGACAAAATAGCTGTATCTATAAAAAATAGTCTTTATAGAAATATCAAAGAACAATTATAATAAAAACCTGTCTGTGAAGACCTCACAGTGACTGATTTTCGACATTAGCTATATGTCTAGGTCAAATTCAGCTGCTGTCTGATAGTGTTTTTTCTCATAAATAGCTGATGAATGCAGAGTGTGAGAGCAGTACCCTTACAAATAAGCCATGGACCACACATGAACATTCCTTCTTTGTTCTGTCTTCTCTCCTTACACACTACATTACCCATACATATCGGAAAAAACAATCAGATGCTTAGAACTTGTCCTGGCTGGTGCAGTGCCCTTCTGGCAAGATACCTGAAGGGGGATATTCTTTGCAAGTTGCCTTGTAAGTAAGTGCCTGGATCTCACCATCCAGGAGGATGCAACAGTAGGAATCACTGCCATCTCTGGAGATAAAACATTCACTATAACATAGCAGATGATATGTTTTGGAAAATTTCTGTCAATCAACCTAACTTTGGTAGACAGATGTTACATCAGATTTCCAACTCAAAAATATGAGGGCCAGTCACAGTGAAAAGTAAAAAAGTCTTTTGTTGGCAAGAGATTTTTAAAAATTTTTTTATGTGACTTTCTGTTGAAAAATACAAAAATATTGATTGGAAGAAATGTTTTTATTTCTTGATAGTGATGGAAGCTCTTCTAAAACATATTTTTTTAGTTGAGAGCATGTTGAATCAAAGTTGTTATTAAGATATTTCTAATCAGTTTTTATTATTAAATTTAAAAGATTCATTAATTTTATTAATTTTGCTTAAATTTTTCCTGAACATTTTAATGAAATTGATCTAAAAACTCATTTTATACAAAAAATATGCAATTTTCACAACTTCAGTTAATGTAGATATTCTCTACATACAGCTTTTTAGTGTTGACTTAATTTAAATGAACTACTGTCGTATTGGTATTTTTCTGGTAAGTTCAAAGCTAATTTTTATTCTGCAAAATGTCAATGTTAATCTCAATCATGACATTGACATTTACAGACAATTTTCCAAACATTTACACATTTGTCTGCAACTCACTCCGAATAAAACAGAAACCTGCAGTCAACATTGAATAAAACTGAAACCTCCATAAATTGGTATTTTTGTTTGGTCCTAAGTAATTCCTTCTTAGACAGATATAATTATGTATATAAAAATTTGTTTTTTGTTGCCTTATTGTTGGTTTTGAGTATTTCATTATAAGATTATAGATTTCACTAATCATGACCCCCAAAAAAATTATAATAATAAAAACTAAAATCTCGCTGACTTTGTATGTATTCTAACCTGATTCAAGCTTTGCTATTTCACCCTAATGCTGTTGCAAAATTATTGCTCCAAAATTGTTTTTGTTGTTTTGAATTTTGTTGGTGTGGATTCTTAATTCAAAACTGGTGTTGCCAAAAATGCACACATTCATGATAACTACTTTATCTCCTGAAGAGGATTTTTGCAGAATATTGATAATTAAAAGTGTAATACTGTGTAGCATTATCCGAATAGTTTCCCTCCTAGTGGTTCCACGCTAGTTTAAATATTTTACTTGTGCAACTGTAAAGAGGATGACACTGTAGTTCAACACTTTTTCTTCTGAGCTGTATGTTGCTTTGTAGTAATATGTTGTAAATAACCCTTTTCAGAATGCACCATGTTGTTTGCAGCTAAAGTCAATTAATTAATTAATTAATTATTTTTTTATTTAAAAGTTTTTAAATACCACTTCAGTATAAAACTATTTTTAGATGCATAGTCGTAGTTCGGTTGCCTACTTTCTGTAAAACTAGGGAAAAAATCATAGAATTTCATTGATCTTTAGGAGTCAGAGAAATTCTGGAGACAATTATAAAATAAGAATTTCTTACAAAAATAACATTGGTACAAAGTTATTCATATATAATCATGTGCATACAGTCTCATCTGGTTGTAATGAACTTTTATTCACGGGTCCCGTTTCACTTACATTACAAATAAGCATAAGAAGATTCAGTTATAATGAACCTGAACCTCAGCTATAGTGAGCGTAGGAAATACAACGCCCTGAAATTAATTTTCCCCAGGAAAAGAATATATAGTCTCATTACCGCAAATTCCAACATTAGGCAGCTTGAAAAAAAATTATTATTGGCCAAAGATCATAATTGAAGTCTCCCTTGAGGTGAAGGTCATGAACCCGGAATGAGCCTGTTCTGATGACCTTATGCCACTCAGTTTCACTGCAGAAGCAAATGTCATGTCCTACACGAGCTACAACTGGTGACGGCAACACGTGATTGCTTGCTTCAGTTTCAAGCTAAGGGTTACTTGATATTACGCAGGACAAAGCGCATTGAGCTCTATGTAGGCAACAGGCAGCACCCAACTGCCACTACCTAGGGACATCCACCGTGCCGTGCAGACAAGTGATCAGTTTTTCGATTGTGAAAATCAGAAGTGATCAGAAATTACTAATGAAAAATGTAGGAAGCAAAGAATTGAAAATAATTGATTTTTTAAGAACAAGTAATGATATTGAAATTTTCAGTTTGTGTTGTTAATGTATTTTGCTATATCTCTGTATTAATAAAATCAATCATCATAGGGAAATTCCATTTAATTATAACATTTTGATATAGTGAACCAAAGATGTTACTCCACAAAAGTTCACTCTAACCAGAGTTGACTGTATATATATATATAATCAAAGCAACAAAATACAGTAATATTGCTATTATTACATCGACAGCATAATTGTTGGTGTAGTAATGAGTGTAATTGTTATGCATTTGTATATGAATAACAAAAAGTACTCAAAAACAAGTTTATGTATTATTGACTTCTGCTCAATCTCCAGTGCACAGAAACACTTGCTTATATAAATTGTTCATACTTTCCCTGTGTTCTATACCCCTGACGTTCTCCAGTTTTAATTGTTCTATTCCTCCTGACTCTCTCTAGATGTTCTCCAATTGTAATTTCATTTACATAAATCAAAGAAGTGCAGGGCTGTGGGATGTAACAGAAAGATACGATACTTCTTGGGGGCATGCAGCTCGGAAATATGTGTGGAAAAGAGCGAGTGAACTCTAAAGGGTTTGTGTGAGTTACATAAAAATGACAATGTCCAGCTCCATCTATGGGCCATAAATCAAACTATTTGTGGAAAACACTGAAGCAGATGACAGGAGTGAATTATTGTAAACAAAATTGTCAAAAAATGATTTTGACAAGATTTAACATAGGTTGTATATTCAGTATGTAAAACCTCTGCAAAATTATACAATAGTAAACCCTCATGAATACAAATTCCAAGGGACTGAAATAATCTGTGTTTGTGTTATAAAAATGTGTGTTATCTGATTAAATATACATCATATTAGTATGTTTCCATTCCAAGACCCAAATTTTGTTTGTGTTGAGGGAAAATTCAAATAAGTGAGTTCGTGCTTATGAGGATTTATTGTTTATTTTATTTTGTTTTCTAAGAAAGTATTTCAACATAGAACCAAAAAGACACCAGATGTTTTTACTCTCTAGAATATGTAGATTGATAAATAATTAAGAGGAATTGTCTTAATATACAAAGTTACAGAGGTTGGGAATCACCTTTTCAGTTAATACACAGAATAAAATGTAAAATTCAAAATTTCATTAATAAGTATACAGTAAGGTTTGTTACAAAATAATGGAAAATTAAATATCACGTATGTTTTTTCTTTACTTTAATTAAATATCAGATTTGATTTTTTTCTTTGTGAATATTTGCTTACTTGGCAGTTCTAAAAATTTATTTGTATTCTATCTCAATTAAAGTGTCAACAATATTTCTTGTCAAAATTGTAATTTTATTTTTCGTTCCAAGTACAAAAACAACCTTTTGTGGGATTTTATATATAAACTTATAATATGAAATATATTTCTGTTTTGTAATGCGAAAGATAAGATATTCGTGTATTGAGTGTTTTGATAATCACAAATTTTTTCTTTCTCTTGAGTGTATGATATATTCTTCTAATCCTTTTATGTTGAAGAAAGTGATCTATTCTTGAAATAACCTGCAGTATTTCAAAATTAAACAATTAAGTAGATTTGCTCTTTTGCACTATAAAAGTAATTTTGCAGACATTCATTTGCATTTGCTAGTTTAGTATGTGCTTGAGTATACTATATGCATGGGTGCTGGGCATTATACTTCATGCATGTTGCTGGTACTTCTGCAGGTTACCCATGCATACAGCAGGCCCGTTCATCTTCAGGATTGGAAGAAGCAGAAGTGGAAACGCCAACGAAACGTCCACGGTTAGCACCTGCTGCCTTGGATACAGAAGAGAGCAGTGCTGAGGCAACCCCATCCTCTCCAACGACTACTGAGACAGACATTAATATGGGAGTGCTGCGATTGAGCCCTTCGGGACCAGCTTCTAGCTCACATTCTGCTGACCTTCACACCAAGGTTGGATTTCTTCAGATCATCCCTGCAGATGATCCTGTTGCATCTTCTTCTTCTTCTGGCTGCTATGGTGGCACCAAGGATACACCAGATTCTCGGGTATCCAGTATGGATATTGATAATAGTTCACCAGTTGCCACTAAGTCAGGTCCTGGGACAGCTCACACAAGTGGGATGGACATAGAGGAGGAAGGGGAGGGGGTGGAAAACGAGTCAGCTGATGTGCCTGGGAGAGGGAGGGAATCGATTGCGCTCCGTCTGCTGGCAGAGGAGCAGGCTGCTGAGGAGTTACGTCTCCAGCAGGAGCAACAGCAGCAGCAGGCAGATTGGGAATTAGCCAAGCGCTTACAGGACGAGTGGGACCTAGCAGATCAGAGGGTGGATCGATCGAGGGGCTCTGACAACCCTTATGAACTGCGACGCAAACCCACCTCAGCAGGAGTGAAAACAAATGGGTCTTCTCGTGGGAAAGTAGCCCGAGGTCGTCAACGCACTCTTGAGGAAACGTTTACTCCTCGACGGCGCTCTGGTCGCAACTAAAAACTGTATTTTTCTGTCAGTAATGTGTTGTTCATGTTAATAACTGTTGGTTTTTAAGGCAGTTGCAAGCTTGTCTAAGTTGTTGGTGACTGAAAAAAATACATACTGCCAACTCATAACTGCCAACCTTCTAACATTGTCCTGTTTTTTTGTTTTTTTTTTTTTAACATTTGTTTGTAAATGTGTAGAATTGTGCTCGTAGTTTATTTTCCCATGTAAATTTCTTTCTTTAGCGTTTCTTAATTTTATAAATCAGTTGTGACTCCTGATAAGGTTTTTGTGCTCTCAGGACATAAAAACAAGTCAGTTATCTTTTCTTAAATTTGGGTTTTGTGCAATGAAGGTGAATATATGAAATGCAAATAATATAGGAACTTTTTTTCATTTTTCAAAAAAAAACAGTTGAATATAAGTTAAAAATAATATACGTTATGGCCTGAAATGTACAATTTGGATTATTGTTGGATTGACGAACTGTACTTTGAAAAGTTATTTTATTAAATTTGCAGTATCCCATGAAGAAAGATGTTTTCAAAAAATTATTTCATTTGTGGGTAATTCAATAGAGCACATCCCAAAGTTTGTAAAAGAGTGCATTAAAGCATTCATTCAAAAAAGCTAGTCTAAGAGAAACAAGGCTTTTAAATGTGAATGATGGTTTTAAGGCATTCTTATTGTGATGTATATTATGTTCCAAGAAATGTATTTTGTATGGCAAACTTAAGTTTGTTTTTACATTATTTTTTATTTTACTCTTCAAAACAAATACTATAGTGAAGACTATATTTTCCCTTATTCTACAATAATGCTCATGATATTAATTCTAATCTGTGCTACTTTTTCTTGAGTGTACCTCACCAAGACTGTGATATGTGTTCTCATTTTGATGACAGTAGCAGAATCCTTTGCAAACAACGTATTTTGTTTTAGTATCACTAATACAATACTTGTGATTAAACAAAATAGGAGACTTGTTCTGGGCAGCGATTATTAAATTTTTGTGTTGTGAACTGCTGCTGTGTGACATAAGAAACTTGTACCTGCTGGTCAGAAGATAAGTATGTGTGAAGAGTATTGGAGTGTATTCTATAAAATTTTAGTACAAGTCAGATGCGGAAAGAGTGATAGAAATTTTCTTATATATTCCTTAATTTTTTTAAAAACAATATTGTTTTATTAGGATGATTCATCTTATTTCCACCCTACATAGGGGGAGAGAGCCAATAACGGCTTCTGTTTGTAGATGATATCAATTGTACAGTGTAAATAGGCAATGTGGTGTGCATAGAGAATTTGAAGATAATATGATATTGTGTAAATGCTGAGTTTGTGAATGATGCAATATCTGTTGTTTCCTGAAACAAAAATTATAATTTAGATGATTTAAATTTTTTGCCATAAAATGTTCTTATACGTTGATATGACATTTGATATGTCATAGTAGTTACTTTAACGTAGGGACAAATTTGTCCTTAACAAGTCCATTTTATTTGTGAAAATTCAGTTTTATGGATTGTTAAAGTCAGATCGAAGTATAAAAATTCTATCTAACCAATTATACCTCCTTAAAATAAATTGCATAGGGCAGAATGACCCTATTTTCATTACCGGTGGAACAAAGTGGCAAAAGAGAATGAGTTTCATAAAGATGACCATTCCATTTTTGCTTCATTTTCTGTTGTTTTCCTCAGGATATTGACCTGCTAGAGATGCCAGTTTGTGACAAAAATGTGCTCTTTCACTGTATTCATTCTGTAGGCAAATGCGTCACTTGATACAAACACCAATAAAGAAATGCTGTTTTGATTTTAGTTTTTAATTTCTTGGATATAGTGGCATTATTTAGATGTCAAATGTTATGACCCTTTTACCAAATATCGAGTGAGTGCAATACTCATTTCTGAGCTTAGATGTGGGAAGCAGCTTATGCCTTGAACCTTTTCTTTTATTGGCAGGTAATGGTGATGATGGTTTGCCGTCGCCTACCCATGTTAAGGATAGTAAAGTGATGATAAATGAATAATTAGCTGTCAGAAGTATGATGGTAGTATAAGAAGCCAATCATTCCATGGTACCACATGATCAATACAGACATGCCTTCTGAAGACCTATGCCTTGTAGGTACTCAAATTGGTACCCTTCAGATCCATGTACTTGAATGCTACACCAAGTCCCTTGAGAGAGATCACCTTTTCCCAAAAAACGTGTGGAAAGATGTGACCTGTGAATGCATAAAATTAATTGCAATGCTAACCAGTTAAGAGTCGTCAATCTATACAAGATGCCATTTTCATTAAGTTTTTATTTGGAAAAAATTTTTTATTATCAGTACTTTTGCTAGATTATTTTTTTGCATTTTTCGAAAATGCAGAGTTCAAAGCAAATTAGATGTGCATCATTTTTAAGTGTTTTTAGACTATCTGAGGGAAAAGTTTAATCCAAAAATTTGGGGTCATTTTTGATAATATTTTGAAAATGTTAAGGCTTAACCCACAAAAAAGTACGAGTTATAAATTCACAGTGACTCAAGGCAGGCCAGATTGATTGGGTAATATCAGTTTTGGAGAAAGTAGTCTGAACTATTTAACGTCAAATATTAAAAAGTATGTGACATACTATGGGAGAAGTGCAATACATGGGCATGATTTCTTGAGCTCTTGGATGTCTGTTCTTAGTCTTATACATATTAAGTTGAATTATAAATACATGTAGAATGGAGCATTTTTGGCAAGAATTGATATGAAAATATTCACTCCTGCAAAAACACTGTTTGCAAAAGCAAATCAAGTACAGGATTAGGCTAATATCCATAGAGCTTTGTGTGAAGGAATCTATTTACTCTCATGATAAAATCCAAAACAATTATTTAAATATCTACATTTCTAAAGGAGCTCATGAAAACTTACACAGATAGTGATGCTACATTTATATTCAGAAGTAAAACAAGGGGCCATCTCAGCATTTGCTGAAAGGATCAGGGAAACGATGCAAAACCTGATCGATATTGGGGGTCATTGACTCAAAAGCTGATGATGTACAATACTTGTTACAGTCTGTTAGAATTATACAGTCTAAGTAGTAACTAATACATTAGATATTGATAAAATGAATATTATTTTCCTTCTTGATGCTCTGAGTAGTGTAATTGTATAGAAAGTTTCACAGCAGAAAATATTTTACTTAGCTCTTATACTTGTGTGTCGCTTGTAATTGTTTAATGTCATCTTGCGGTAAGTAGTAAAATATATATGTATGTGAATTTTTTTTTGTAGTGAGCTGTTGATACTGATACCTGATGAATATAATTACTACATTGAATGTTATAGCTATAAACATCTGCATTGGTTAGGAAATACACAATGTTCCCGACCTTGAGAGAGTCATTTTTTTTTTGCAAAGATCATTGATTTTTAAATCAAGAGGCACAGCAATGGTAGAATTCCTAGCTTAATAAAGAGCTCAATAAAAAGCTTAGCTGCTAGCGTTATTCACATACATGTTTTGCAGTCAATAGATTTTTCAGCATCAAGGACCAACATAACATGAATTCAGACGACACAAGGCGTTAGAGGAAGTAATTTACTACATACAGCAATAAGATTTAGCCGTTTTAGTGTTACCAGGGACCAACAATCTGAGTTTGACCGTTGAAAAATCGCAGATTTTTGTAGCAGTATTACAAAGGCTTTCTCTTTATTATGTGAAGAGATACATTCGTATGCCAAGGAAATAACAAATCTTTATATCTTTAACATTGTAGTTTTAGGAAGGCCCAGAAAAAAATGTCTCAGGAACCTCAAACTAACATAAACATATTATGTTGTATTAGCATACCCGTGCGAGAACTCCCGTATGCTAAACCCCATCCTCTTCCCTATTTTTCCATTTCCATATTAAGCCTGTAATATATATTTTTCTTCAAGACCCTGCTATCATCCGTCACTTGTTCTATATGTTTCCTTATAACCAATAATACAATACTCCCTTGTCAATACAAACTATTCTAATTTAACGTTATTACCGGACAGAAATGTACATCCATGTAATTAAATTGCGTAGAATTTCAAGTAAGTAGTTTAATTTCACACACATTTGCAGATTCTGCGGGTTCTGAACAGGTGGGGTAGAATCAAGAAGCGCCAAACCAGCAAAAATGTAATAGAATATTTAAGAAGATCCCATACTGTAGAATACAGTGTGAGGAACATTTCTTTTAGGCCTTTGGTCTAAAAGTTTTAATTTTTAAGCCCCTAAAATGCTTCGTTTAGGAGTTATTTAACGATATAGATTCAGAAATGCTGTTGTGTGTTGCGGGTTGCGATTCTCATGAATATTTAGATGCGTTTTTAAACAAATCCTCCTTATTTTTAAAGTAAAAGAGCAATTCGTTACGGCTCCGTAAAATTCTCTTTCGTTAGAGACCTCATTTATAAAGATTGGTTACGTGCGAGAGCCACAAAAGGTATGTATTTACTGAAATAGTATAGGAGACGATATTAGTTACAGGACGTTTTACTTTGATGATTTATGAATGAAAGTGAATAAATGGTATAATAGCAAAACAATGCTTTTTACTTTTTTCTTCTTCTACCTTCTTAACATTCGATAAACGTTATTATAAAAATATTACTTAAACGTGACCAAAGAATAAAATATATTTAAGTACTCTATTTAAAACTAGATATAGGATGGGAAAATACCATGTGTTTTAACATATTTAAACATCGATGTTTATGGTCGGTTTTCATAGTCATCGAAAACCTATTGGTAATGCATCGGTATTTTGATAAAATTTGTCATCACTACCCACAACACATTGAATCAGACTAGTGTTTTAGGAAGTAATTTACTTAATGTAGGAACAAGATTTACCCACTTTTTCAAGCCAGGGCCCGACAAAATTAGATTTTCTGTCGAAAATGCACCTTTTTCGGCGCACGATTTCAATACTTCCTCTTCTTACGAAGTAACAGCGAAAATGTAAAAATCTTTATCTTCATAAGACGCCGAAAAAATTGAACTTTTGAAATTTTCAAAATAGCAGGGATTTCAGCGAAAATTAGAATGCTTTCTTCTTCCGCGCCCTTTACGATATACGATGACAAAGTTTAATTAAATGAATTGGAGTCAGTTTTGAAAAGGTTTTGAGGTTTAATGTAAAGTACCCCCTTTCCCATAGCGAAAATATCAGTTTCAAACTCAGAAGGCCTCGAGTAAAATCGATCGAGGAATATTGATTTTGGTGAAAATCGGCCGAACGGCGTTGACCACAGGCAGACTGGCAGAGGTTTTGCCGTCATTCGATTTTTCGGTATCAAGGACCCTTAAATCATGGATTTTCATTAAGATTTATCCAATTTTCTGTTTCAAGGGCTCGGCAGTAAGAGGTTTTGTGTCGAAAATTCGCTTTTTCCGGAACACGATTACAACACTGTCTCTTCTTATGAAGTAAGGGCGAGAAAGTTAAGGGGACACGGAAATGATTTTGCAGTTAAAAATAGTTTGGGGGTATTTTATTTTTTACAAATATTTATAATTTTTCTTTTAAATTGGCGTTTGGATTATGTTAATATTATTTTTAAAGGTATTTAAAAAATATTTATATATGAAGTCCTCGCATTGGTTTTACGTACTTGCTCCAATACTTTTATGTTTTACTTTTAGATACTGTTGCGCAATGCAGCGCATAAATGCTAAAAGACTTAAACTTGCAGAAAGTAAATTGAAAACTTTATGTTGTGAAGCCAACCAACATTTAAAAAAAAGTCTCAAAAGGAAGTAGTTATTGGAAAATGCTTATTCTAATGAGGCAAGTTATCGAGCTTGGGAAGTTCGGAGGGTTGCATCTTTAAAGCCCATTTCCCGAAAGTTCATATTTTTAATAGTAAGTTTTTCTTTCTTTTTTTAAAACTTACATTTGCAATAAATTGAAATTTTCAAGTGATGTAAATAAAGGTCTCCTACATTTACTGAAAGATTTTTTTCTGATTACCTTAGTGTTATTCATTCTACAGAACTTTGTTAGAAAACGCGATAAAAGAAATTGCTTTATGAGAAAATATTTTTATCTACAAAATAGTAAACATTTTTCAAAATACACAATACAAGTAACATTTTTAGTGTTATGAGTGATATAAAGGTGAGCCACGTAACTTTAATACCTCCTGTAATTTTTTAATGCTTGAAGTTATTGCAATGCAGTTTTCACGAAAGGAATGGGGTTAATGGCTGCAGGTACGGTTTCGATTTTATCATTTGTAATAACTAAAGAGTTATTCAAAAGAAACTATATATATATATATATATATATATATATATATATATATATATATCGGGCGCGGCTCGTCATTAAAGGCTGTAAGGCGGAGCCTCTCCTGTGGAAATCGCCGCCCGAAAGAAATTAAAAATTGTATTCATAAATGTATTTATTTATTTATTAATAATGGCTTACTGAGTTACATTATGTAACAGTAATATCAAAATGTTTGTCTGTGAGTTCGATAACGGTCATCCGTAACTCATTTGAAGCTGTTGACAGGGAAGGCAAAAGCGTTAGGCTCCCACTTCATTCCGCCATAAGGTCTGTGTAAAACGACGAGACGTGACGTCATGCATTCACTGCACAGGCTTACCGGCGGACGAAGGCTGCGGCCAGGCAGCCTTCAAGGGTGGGCGTTGGGTCTGAAGAATGGCGTGCTCACCAGATTGCGTTACTATGCAGCTCAGCGTGTGGCAATGCGCATCAACTAGTTTTCTTAATTTGCGGTAGGAGAGCTATTCCCTTATGCCTGTATCGGAAGAGATTATGTATATAATGCCTGCATTCTATAAATGTAATGCATGCACTGCAATGCAATATAATGCAATGCATTTGCAGCCTTCCCTATTTTGAAAATCACGAGCCGCGACTGATATATATATATATATATATATATATATATATATATATATATATATATATTATATATACGCCGCCGCCATATATATATAGTTTCTTGCGACTCGTGTTTAACATTATATTTTAAATGTAAACAGTCCATGAACGAAGAATGACGCAGCGGCGCTCTCACACTGCTAACTTTTTGTGCTCGGAATGTTATAATATCCGTTAAATACTAGTGGCAAAAAAAAAAATACTCAAGAAAATGCTTATCTAACATATGACAACATGCATATCATTGGATTCGTGTTTTTACGAACGTAATGATAGACTAAAAATATATTAATCCATTTAAAATCTAAGTTACTTAAATATCTAAAAAAAATACAAATGATAAAATAGAAATGAATACGTGTATTAATTAGCCTTATTCCCTCATACATTTTCTTGGAAACTGCATTGCAAGAACTTCAACCGTTCGAAAACTGTAGGAGGTGTTTAAGTTACCTGACTTACCCTATATATTGTATGTATCCTATAAAAAATTCATAAGCCTTACTTCAATAGATTCTTAGAATTAGACTCAAACATTGAACATTGCCAGGAAAGGGCATTCACTTTTTCGGTATTGGTGACCACAAAACATGTATTTCCTTTGAAATATCGAAATCGAATTTCCGCTGCATTACATAACTTTCTCTATACTACGATTATTACATCGATATACGAGAAATTAAAAGGCGACTCGAACAGGAACACCGTTTAAGGAAAAAAATACTCCTTAAAATCTTCAAAAATACCGATTTTTGAAAACATTTTTTCTCTAAGCATTAATTATTCAGAAATATTTTGGTGAAAAAATATTTCGATATCTGCAATAGTTTTCTTGTTATGATTTAAAAGGTATGTTGCTGCATCATGCATCTATTAGAGTAGTAAGGTAAGCAAAACTCATAAATCTAACTTCGTCCCTTGTTTTCCAGAATTACCGTTTTTAAGATCCGTTTCCTTTATAACTAAAAAACTAATCATTTTAAAACTATGAAATTTTTAGGATGTATTTAACCAAGTATTATCTACAAAATCATGCTAAATCATGCACTTTAGATCAATAGTTTTTGTGATAAAACACAAAACTGAAAAAAACTATTAATAATCCATATATTTATTTTGGATTCGAATTAAAAATATTATGTATCCAGCGATCTAAATGACAGAGCATGGTTTTGTACCAACGAGTATTGCCAACAAATTTTAAAAATCTTCAAAATTATTTTAGTTATCAGGGAAACACTAAGAGCGTTTTCCATTCGTTGCACTGAAACCCACCCTAGTGCAGGGCAAAAACGTCATCGCTCCGAGACAGTGCTGCCTCACACGCGTGAAGGACAGCTACGAATGAAACGGATTCCGGAACTGAGTCAATGCGTGTCTACGCAGTGAGATGATAGCTGTTCTTGGTCTGTCACACTGATGAAACGCGAAAAATAATAATTTTGAATTATAATCGTTGTTATAATTTTTACGAAGTCTTTTGGTAATTCTTACTTCTTAATACATGTAATATTTACGCGTGATTTCTTTATTTAAAAAACACGAAAACTTCAAATGCGTATGTGTCAGAATTTCTTTTTTCGAGATTTGCCAGTGATTGAAATAGTACACAAGATTTTGAACCGAAGGGCTTCTGCAGAATTGTTTGGCTATTGAAAACCATAAAAATATTAACATGAGCGTTTCCGCTGGTATATGTATGGGCGTGCGAGAAACATTTCTTGGCACATATATTTGAATGATTTTGTAAGGGTCAATGTTTTTATTTTCACTTTATTAGCGTTTCGTAATTCAGGCGTACCTGTACTTTGGTTTCTAAATAGCACTGGATTTGTTAACATGAAGTTCTTCAAAGTTAAATTTAAGGAAAACACAAACTGATTTTCCGAACTTCGCGTAAGTTACAAAAATTATTTTGAGGCATTTCTTGCAAAACATAATATACTTCGTCATTCGAAGTTTCCCTGCGTGACAGAAGATCCTCAATTGCCTTCACAATTTCACCACGAATCCAAATCAGCATGCATAACTTTCTTACCTAACCTCAAAATGGGCCGGTACACAGGACTGCACTGACTAGAACGTCAGTCCAGGTGAGGGCGCCCCGAGTGCGCCGTGGTTCCATGCCATTGTGCTAAGGTGCCATTGTGCGCTTCTTTGCACAGGTGCGCCCGAGCGGTCGAATGGAACACGAAAGCAGCCCTGAGTGCGCATCAGTGCGGCGAATGGAAAACACTATAAGTCAGAGAATGAAAAACTGGTTGAAATTTGATTTTCAAAAAAAAAATTGTTTTTAATACTTAAAAGCACATTTTTCTTTGTGGAAGAAAGATATTTCTGGGCATCAGTTCATTTTCTCTGCTGTGGAGTATGATTTTAATGAAGAAGAAAAAAGTGTAAAAGTAATAAACATTTAACTGCTGCAAGCTGTATCTTTCCAAGGGAAGCATTAATATTAGTTGTACGAGAGGAGGTAAACGAGTTATTTCCACTCCTCTGCGACCCCTTCAGCGGAAGTGCCGCATCTTGTTGCGTAGGAGCGAAGCATCTGTCATGCGATTGCTGGCGGTACGTGGATACGTCAGGGGGTGGATATTTTAGCAGAGGGCGCCCGACGATAAGCGGGTACTTCTAATTATAGACCAACAGGCTAGATCATCATACTCTTTTGGATTAACCGGCTGTCAACCTGAGCCGGTGTTTGCCTGTCTTTCTTCCGTGAATCAGTTGCAGCGAGCAGTGCGAATTCGGATCGCACTCCGTTTTCTGACGCATGAGAAAACCAACAACAACACTCGCAGAGCAGTTAATTGATATTGAAAGGTGCCTTCTCTTGACATTTAATGGAATTCTTAAATAGATGCCAAGTTTCTACAAGTCGTAAGCGAGTATTGGAGCATATTCATGGACTTGTCATTGATAGTTGAGGTGATGTGTGGATCTTGGGGAATAATTGTTTTCAACCTTTCTTTTATATACATGACGTGCTATTTCACCTACTCTAGTGAAGAAACCACCTGGTGTGCTGACAGTGGCGAAGCCCGCCAGGGGTGGGCGAATGGGTGGGGAGGTCGTCTCTGATTTGCCCCTGATTGGTAGGCAACCCATCGTGCGGTGGAGTTCGGAAAAAAATCGTGTATCCGCAGTATTCGTTGGTTGATTGGTAGTGATTCCGAGCGCGTCAACAGCTTAGGTCATAAGTCCCGTAAGTGTAGTTCATGCTTTTTCTCGGGAGATGGCTGTGATCTTTCCCCACTAGATGGCGAGATACGGCGCCGACGTACCGTCGGCTAGCGGGGTTTTCCCCTAACCAGGACTCTCCCACCAGCGGGGCACCGCCCCAGCCCCTCTAAGCTTCCGACTGGTCCCCCGGAATATGTAGTAGTGTAGTGCATGTTAGTGTGTGTAAGGGGAGGGGATAGGACAAGGAAGAGGAAGGAATGTTCGCGCGCGGCCGCATGTTTTTTCGCGGAAGATGGCGGTGATCTTCCCCCGCTGGATGGCGAGATCCGGCGCCGACCTACCGTCGGCTAGTGGGGTTTTCCCCTAATCAGGACTCTCCCATCAGCGGAGCACCGCCCCAGCCGGGACAAGCTCTAAGCTCTCGACCGGTCTCCCGGAATATGTGGTAGTGTAGTGCATGATAGTGTAAGTGTGTGTAAGGGGAGAGGATAGGACAAGGAAGAGGAAGGACATATCGCGCGCGGTCCGTGGCCCGTTTTGTAGGGTACTGCTCCGGCATTCGCCTGGTGTTGATCGGAGA